>JAGXCT010036516.1:56543-114126 GCA_022495035.1 Philopotamus ludificatus | reverse complement strand
CCGTTTACGAAAATTTCCGCACTAACGCGGGACCGGGTCTCTGAGTGTTAAGATGAGATGATAAACAAACAATTATAAGTTATTAATGACTCAACCTAATATAATGTACATTAAAATTATATCATCTTTAACAAAATGATTGCTGACCCCGAATTTAATCATAAAAACTAATAACGGATGTTACATATTTTTTAAATTAAGTGTTATGACTTTAAGTACGCTGTGAATCGAGTATCTCAACATTTTTTAATCTTCCGCAGTACATGACGAGTATCGTATATCTCAGAGGTCGTTAGCTATAAGTCGTTCCGTTACATTTAACTGAGTGGAATTTTGCAAAATTTACGAGTGCGTCATAATTTCGCAAAAATGTACGAACATTTCATTTCCTGTGAAAAATTAATGCGGCAAAAATAGCACGATTTAATGCGAGCGGCTATAGATTTTTTGGTTCGTCGGTAGTTTTTGAAAATATTGTTTCTACAGTAGTTATTCTTTGTTTTCGTTCTATCGCCTCCAGTCCCCATCCCATCCCCCCTCGACTCCTAGACTCTACCCCTGGTGACTCAACTCCCATGGAGCAATAAACACAGATCTCCCCGCGAGATGCTTCTACTTATATGACGATATTTTGCAGGCGTACTGTTTACACAACTGTGACGATTGAGACGTGCGTAAATGCGTAAACCGACTAAAATATCCGAATTTAATAAATTTATTATATACGCGAATTTTTCCATGTAATTCTGTGCGAAATATATTAATGTTACTAATTAATGAATCGTGTGTTTTGTGAAAACTTTCAACGGTGACAAAAACGGATGTGTTGTAAAACTCGATTCATCTCAATTTGGCTTGTATGAAAATTATATTTTTTCATCGTCGTATTTCGCAAAAAAAAACTTTTAAATTCATTCACGGATATTTTTATTTTTATACATATTTCATTAACACAATGGCTTTTTTTATACATTGCCATAAACTACCCAAATTATTATTTAAATCGAAACGGATTTAATTAAAAACTTAATAATTCACTTTTTTGTTAGGATAATTTCTAAACCAAATTATTAAATTAAGCTCATGAACTTATTTTAAAAAAGCCAGTTATATTAATAGATAATTGTATTATTCTTACTTCTCACTGAGAAAATTATTACATAGGTTATATTTGAATATCTGCACAGGATTTTCTCTCTAATCAAATTCAGTAGCCAGTAGATTATTATTTAAATACTTCTTGTATTAATAAACCAAAATAAAAAAAATACAGAAAGTCCCGCGATACAAAAAATGCATCATAAAATAGTTATCTCATAGAAAAGTCATGCTATGCATGATCAATGTTTGAATAATTTAATAATCCTGATTCCACTATGACACACTTTTCTCTCACTCATTTTTTTGCCATTAGGTTGAACATCTACTAAAAATCACTATGATAGGGAAAAAAATAATATTTTCTATTATGAAAAAAAATATTTTGGGTATTATTTTAAATTAAGAAATATACTCTGGATGCCTAGGATGTATACTATAAATATAAGGAAAACCCGAAAGAAATCGCGTATTTTATAACTTAATGTTCGAGCGTAGTTTGAGTCTAGAAGTGAAGAAAGCATGTTAGTATTTTTTTTTTTGCTTAGAATTATTGTTAGGCATTATTTATGAGTAATAAAATTTGTATTATTATTAGTAAAGCAGCACGTATACACGGTACCCGTCATAGCTTGGAGGTAATTAGAATCAAATTATGATTATTAAAGTTAATTGCCAATAAGCGCAGATAGTATTCAGATGGGTGACCACTCTGAATACTTCTGAGTGACGCTGGTCAACAGAGGGGTGGGATGAAGGCTTTGATGACCTCTATTTCACAAAAAAATAATTGTCGAAAATATATGCTGGAAAGCGAGCAGCAATCCTCTTCAGTATAAAAAAATCTGCGTTGCAGAAGGCAACGGGAAACCACCGCACTTTCATTCCCATGAAAACCATGTCCATGGTCCCCCATACTGGGAACTATGCACATGGTCACGTTCCTCATAAACCAGGGAGAGTAGATTAATATCAAATATAAATAAAATAAAATAATAATAATTATAAAAAAATAATATGTAATCGCTTCACGACTCAAAAAAAAAGTCGAGTTGGATCCTCGATTATCCTCGAATCGAGATCGAGTTGGATCCTCGACGTAAGAAGAATAATTCATTACTTTTTATTTATCTATTTGACTACGATAGATGGATAGCATAAATATATTGCAAGGAGCAATTCTAAAGATACCAAAATTCTAAGAATGCAAGGGGTATAAGTCTCTTAAACTATTTTTTTCCTCAGTGTCAAATCACGACACTGAGTTATTTTAATATTATTTAGGTTGGATCGAAACTTATATTATTTGTTTTAAAATTATTTATTAAACAAAGATAGATGGCATTAAATTAATCAACTCCAACGAGCGAAACTATTAATATTTTTATAAAACATAATGGGGCATTCATGGATAAAAAAATAATTTCTATCATTATTAGGGACTGTTTCCCATCTTCCTTGTAGTTATTCAATTACCTTTTTTTTAAAAAAACTTCGACTTATTATATTTCGAAAACGGTTTTCTTTTAAACGTGCTGTGCTCCATGGACCTGAAAAATAAGCAATCGGAAGGAGCAAGGTTTGGAAAAATATGAAGGGTGTGATATAACCTCCCAGTTAAATTCCTCAATTTTTTTTTGGGTATTTCTTGTTTTATGATAATAGTCCTTTATCATAATAAAGAATTATTGCCTATCTGTAGGTAACATGCATAGTATTTCGATAATGTAAGTTAAGCGGCTGAGCTAAGTAAGTAGTCGGATAGGTGTCCAATGAAAACTATGAATTCTGGAAATTCTTTATAGCACTGTCCAGGAGTTGTTTAAGTGAAAGAGAGTGGATAATAATATGTCGAAGAAATATGAAAAGACATCAATTTTACATTCATATAAAAATGCGCGATTTCTTTTGGGTTTCACTAATATTTTCAGTATAATTTATCACAAAAATACAGTGACTTTAAATGAGGATTTTTAAAAAATAAATTAAATTTATTATAGCATCTACCTATTATTTTTAACCCTTTTAATAACCTACTAAATAGTATCGAATTACTGGCTATTTAATAAAAAAATATTATAAAGATAAACTTAAGCATCCTATCATTGATTTGTTCGAAAAAAAGGTTTTTAAAATAAGTGAAAACATATTTTATGTAATTATTATTTTGAAGCATATTTTTTTACGTAAATCGTAATTTATTTTAATATAACATCTTGTTCAAAAGCTGCGTTTAACAAGACTGGATAACAAGTGAAAATGTGTCAAAGTGTAATAACTTTTTAAGCATTCGTTAATTTATTAGTTCAAGATAACAATTAGAATGTCAGCTACTTCTTACGAAGTGCAAAGATTATTCATCTCCTACGTCGTCTCTTGTTAAACTTGGAGACAGGAAATTTGCACTGGCATTGCGCAACAATTTGCATACGTAATTTGTATTGGAAAGCTCTGGAACAAAGCAATATGGTCTCTGGGCCATTGCAGTTCGCTCGGCAATAATAAATTTAATTAAATTAATTATTCAATCCCCGCCTAGTGTAATATATTTTATTTTAGCGCGGTAACGGAGACATTGTCGTCTAGAAAAATATTTTCCATAGTTTACAATGGCGGAATATCTCGCATTCTATTGTGGCGCTTAGGAGCCTGGGTCTAAAAAGGTTTCGCATAAAAATCGTTTGCAATCTTAAACACCATACATTCAATCCGGCACCGAGAGACACATGTATGGCTTTATATATGGGTTGTGTATGGCTCCACACGTTTGAGTCATCGTCGTCTCGTTAGCAAGCCATGCATTTATATATTACCGCTTCAATGTTAGAATTATTTCACTAATATATAAGAAAATAAATAATAAAAAAATAGCAGTTTTCCGATATCGATTTTCGCGAAATTCATACAGAAAAATTAGGAAAAATATTTATAATAATTATAAAATTACATACCTTTAACATTTTTCTGTAATTTTACCGATCCTGGCGTTGTTTTAAACGTCTAAAAAAAATAATTTAATTTTAATTTGTATAAATAAGCTATTTCGGATGAAATTGTTAAACTCACTTCTAGTATTTTGTAACTAAGAGTTGATTTGAACACTTAGGAAGCTTTTGCACTATCTATAATTATTTATAAACTTCACAAACATTAATACATATCGGACTACGATCGAATGGCGAACTGATTTTATTTAAATAAAAATAAATGAATCATAATGAAAAATAAATCGTATTTTTCCATAGTTACGAAGTTTGTTTTTTAACTGAAAACGTTGTGAAATTTTTATTTGATCGAAATTTTATAGCCGTGGTGTGATTTTTGTGAATTGTGTACAAGAAGCTGTGCAGTAGATAAGAAAAATAAACGAATCTAGGTTAGTTTATATTATTATCGACTTATATTTCGACATATACGTATGTAAATGTATTATACATTAATAGAGGTTTTCATAGCGATAGAAAAAATTAGAACCTTGGCTATCGAATTACTGGTCTGTGATTTTATCAAATTTATAATATTAACTTCTTTTTTCTCGTAATCTGTCTTAAAAAATATTATTAAGACAGGTTCTTTATCAAAATACGATTAAAATTATGTCGATTTTTGCTATTTTTGCTATCCTGCGTTTAAAACAAGGTTGAATACTATTGAAACTCATATTAAAAAATATATTATTATTAACCATTGAGTTTTATATTTAATTTTAAACCTTTTTTGCCATGAGAAATACAAGAATACGAATACGAAAATTAACAATAACACTTTGATTATTTAAAATAGTTCTAAAAAATATTATTAGTATTGGGCAGGGCTTCAAATCGGAACTGAACCGTTAATTATTGATTATTATTTTTTATATTATTGTATTAATTAATTTACTATGCCAATTACAAAGGAAATAATATAATGTTTTAAATTATGGTAAAAAATATTTTTTAATTTAAATTAAAACGTTTAAAAAATAATTAATTGGAACTGAATCGAAAACCAAAATAAACCGTTATTTTCCCAGGAACGAATCTGTTAAATATTATTTAATTCAACCCTGGTATTAAGAAAACCAACAGAATAAATTACATGCTATTCTGTTTGTAATTTTTTTTTTATTTTAATGTAAATCAGTCGTATATTATTGATTTTTGTGTATTTTTTTGGTTTACGAAATATTTTTCTATTATCTGCAAAAGTAAAAAGAACATTTTTTGAGTACACTGTACAGAATTAACTTATTTATGTATGTGTATATTTTTATTAATTATCAATATTATTATTTAGATATATCTTTCCTTTGTCCATCTATTGAAGAATTTCTGAAACGAAATTTTCTTTTTGGCGTTTAGCTCTTTCAGTAGCTCTGTCTTTATCTATTTATCGTTGGCAAAACGTTGTTCCTGTTTTATTTGTTATATTTGGGAATAGTTATAAGTGATATAAGGTTATGGCAATAATGTAGAGACGTAACTCCCTTTCAAGTCAAATATAGAATAAGCATTTAATATGTCAAGATATTTTCAGCTGTACTTGATTTTTTTATTTGTGGTGTAAGTTTTCATCTCATTTACTTTATTTCAATTAAAAGATCAGCTGAGAGATGCATTTTGGTCTCATTCCTCTTTGTGCTCGAGATTTCTTGGTATAGACGGAATTATCGCGGAATTGATAAAGATTGTAGATTATAATCTATATAACAATTTCGAAAATAATCTTAAGTTTATTGCATGAATTATTATGATAATTAAATTTTATTAATTGAATTTATATTAATTATTGTTATACAGCGTCGAATAATTTATTCTTATAAAAGCTTAAATAATTAAAGAATATAATTTTTATCCCCGCACTTCACTAAATATAATTTTCATTTGAAATAATTAAAAATTAACGAGATTTTTTTGAGATTGGCTGAAATTTTTCATCAACTTTCAACATTTTCATTAGTGGCAGACACTAGCACCTCTTCCGGTAATGACGACAAAATTAGTACGAAATTTTAATTTTCATCTGCAACCGGGGGTTGGTTGCGCTATCAAAGTGAAAATGCGAGGAAAATTTTCTCATCTCACGGGATAACGTTTTTTTATCATATCTTTTTTCTATTGCTTTTTTTCCTGCCCCCCCGTGCCAAAGAAGAGCAAAAATATTGTTCAATGCAGACACTGACGTTTTCATATGCTTAAAAATACGCGGTATGTATTATAATCTAATATTTAATTTGGGACAAGGGGAGACCTTAGTTTGGCATTTAAAAAAAACATCCATTGTCTTCGACGTCTATTAATTTATACAATGACGGTATTATTTACTGAAAAAAATAAAATCTCCAGAGTATACTCAGATTATATATATATTTTTAAATAAAAATATATAGTTAAACAGCAAAAAATTCTTCTAGACCCTACAAAGTTTTATGGCAACGGGGTGCGATGTTGTAGATATAAATTTGTTCCCATTATGACAACCCCCAAGGACTCGTCCAGACCACGTCAGCTCATTTTAATTCCGCTAAAACTGTGGGGTAATGAACTGTGATTTGTTTGTTACCTCGCCGTTTTCTCGTTTCGATTATGTGGACTTTTTCACAAAAAAATAATATATAATAAACGAATGAAGCCGAATTTAATGTTAAAGTTTGCCGAATCGAACATGGCCGCATAATTTCGAAGCGTTATATTAAATAATAAAGTTTTCGTCTCGAGCAAATCTCGGCCATTTTCCTTTTTCGTCTTCTTGCTTGTTCTTGTTGACAGAGTGAGACTCGGATGAGTCAAGTCGAATTTGTTACGCAAATAATTAGAGACTTTCGGAGATGTCAGAATTCAAAAAAGGGAGCGTTAAAGGTTGATCATTTGCATTAAAAGTTTTGATCAAAAACACCTTCATTTTCCAGGAGAAAATAGTCGCTTCTCTGTTTTCACGGCACTCGATTTACTGTTTGCGGTAAAAAAAAATCACTTCAAAGGAAGTCTAGAAAGACGCTAAAAAATATAAGCAAACAACAAATCAAGAACATTCGAATATATAAATTCATACTAATTAAGATTCTCTATCAGGATGTTTTAATCTTGTTTATTTCGTGCTATAAAAAATATTTAAAAAACAATTCATTAATATCTTTGATTAAATTTATTTGTTAATGACATTAAATATTTTTTATAGTTAAATTCAACGTAAAATTTAATGGGAATTCCAAGCTGTAACTTTTTAAAATATAAATGTATGCATATTTATTTTTAAAAGCAAAATTTAAAAACAACATATTCTTCAAAATTATTTTTGTTTTAATTATTATTTATTATAGAAAAGCTTGCTAAAAAAATTCAGAAATTTGACGGTTTTTACGCAGTAAGTTTCATGAGTGTTGCGTCAGCCAATTGCATTACATATGATTGCACTATATCAGTAATAGCGATCCTTTTTTTGTTTGCTAATTTCTGTTTATTATTTTTTTATTTAATGCTAACTCGTGGGTCAAATCAGTGGCGTGTCTTGGAAAAGGGGAGGAGGGTAATGGGATTTTTATTTCTAAATCATTAGTGAAGCATTTTATTCAGTTGATCGAAATGCTGATTGATGTCACATAAGAACATTAAATCATTTAACTAAAGTAAAATTTTGAATATTCGTATAAAACTATTGTATTTCTTTTATTCAAAAAGAGCTATATTTCTTTAAATAACCGATTAATTTTATTAAATCCTTTAAAAAAGCTCATGGGTTAATTTTTGCCTCGCGGGTCGTAGGTTCGCCATCACTGCACTATATATATATCACATTCGTTAATTACTGTCCTTTAAAGTGGTTACATACCCCAGGACCATTAACCCTTTGATGAGTATGAACGTATATATACGTCACAAGCCTTATTTTAAATGGCATGCTTAAAATTTGGAATAAAATATTGTTATTTATGTTTGGATAAATACTACATAGATTTATCAATAATATGAGAAAATTGTTTTAATTTTATCATATTTTTTTAGATAAGAAAAAATTAGGTAAACTTTGCGAAAAAAATCATTAATAAAATTTAATTTTTTTTAAATAAAAGCTGTGTTTGCCCTCAAATGTAATTATCTGATTTTTTTTTGGTGGTTTTAGAATCGTTATGTAAAAATATAAAACCCATCAAGATGTTACAAAAATTTGCCGGAAAAGAAATAAATTTTGAACGTTTTTATTGAAAGCAAAGATGAAGAAGTCATTAAAGATAATTTGGTTTATAATCTAAATATTTCTTCTGACAAAGATTCGGACTCTAAAGACGGACTTACGAGGGGCAAACGTCGTCGTCGTTCTATCCAGAGGAACTAAAGTTGGTGATGGTGGTTGACCTTATTAGAATATAACGATGTTCAGTTCAGTGGATTTTTCCCGAAAATCCTTCTAGTGGTATAACATTTTTTTCCGGCTATTAGACATGATCACACCAAATGCATATAATCTTTATCAAGTGAAGACAGAGAAGAAAACTAAATTTAACGATTTTCGACTAAGAATAATTACATATTTGGAATTTTATTTTTTAAGAAAAAGCACAAAATAACATGAAAAAACAAACAATAGTAACTCACTAATCAATGAATGAAGAAAAGATTATTTTCAAAGCTAAAATGTATGGTAGATTTATTATTTTTTTCTATTTAAATATAATCTTCCAAAGTCCTATCGTATATATTTTTCTTTAATTGTTTTTCAGAAAATGTTTTTTGTAACCACTCATGAGTTTTTGCATGATTTTTTTATGCAGTTCCTATCCACCGCATAAAAACAGGTTTGATTATATTTGACCGAATTTTTATTGATTTAATTGCATATTATTTCTTATTTTCGTTCATAATTCTTATCCTTTTGTTATATTAACGGCAAAGTGACTATTTAAATAATTTAAACATTCTTTAGTATGAACTTTCAGAGTATGAAAAAATCACTTAATGGAGATTCTAATAATTTTTTAAAGGTTTTCCTTATTTGAAGTACCACCTGTTGTGGATAGGAATTAATTAATGATTTTTAAAAATTCGCAGTATGATATTTTTTTTATTAAAGTCATGTACATCATTATTTTTCTTAATCAATATTAAAAGAGTGACAGCAGCTCTCAAAGATACATCCCAGCGAATAATGAGAGCGGCAATTGGCATGGGACTAAGGATCGACGAGTCGAAGACAAAATACATGCTCATATGCCAAGGACGAATCCTTGAACATCTGAGAGTCAAAGGGTACATATTTTGGCTCATTTATTATGAATAACAATGAAACCAATTTGGAAGTACGAAGAAGAACCATGCTGGCAAACTGGTGCTACTTTAGACTTCAAAACCATCTACGGTCAAGGTTCCTCTCAAAGAATACCAAAGTCAAGCTCTACAAGACCCTCACCAGGCCCGTCATAATATGAATGTTGGGCTTTATCCTAGAGATATCCTAGAGAGAAGTATTCTGAGACGAATATTTGTAGCTGTAATCGACGACGGGGAGCTGTACCGACTATACAAGGATATACCGGTCACAGCTGTCATCGGAGTAGCCAGAATCCGGTAGACCGGTCACGTGTCCAGGATGTGGGATAGTCAGCCGCCGAAAAGGATTACGGTTAACAAGCTATTCTGTCCCCGGAAGAAAGAAAGACCAAGGCTGAGGTGGTTGGACTGTGTACAGATCGACACTATATCATTGAAACTTACTGGAAAATGGGGACGACGTAGAGGCAGACTGGATAAAATGGAGAAGGGTGTTGGATGATGATGATGAATCAATATTATCATTTATATTACATTTTTTAATATATTTTTTTCAGGAATTAACTATTGTTTAACGATTATCCTGTATTTCTTCGCCAGATCAGACAGCAAAGTCTGGCATAGAAGCGGTCCCGTATTTTTTGTCATAGAAAAGTGCCCCCTAGGATACATTATGTATGATGTATACCTTTCACGGATACAGACTGTCCACTTTTGGGCGAAATGTTGCCTTCGAGATATCACAATTTCAAATATTAAATTTCAATATCTTAACCTAGGGGTGATGCCCTTAATTCGGAACGCGGAGACTAGAATAGGGACGTCAGAATAAATTCAATATGTATTGTTGTCCTGGATATCACAATATAAATATGAAAAGTCAAAGTCGATAGCGGTGGTGTAACATGTGTTTTAGAAATTCAATGCGAAAAAATTGTCACCGCATGAGAGGGACGTGCATATGAGAGAGGAAAGTCGGACGTCTATGTGTGTATGTGTGTATGTACTTTCTAACTTTCCACTCGTACATTTCTTGAGGGGAAAAAATCACAAAAGGAGAAATGTGACAAATGTCCGCAGCAATATTGTTTCTGCGGAACAATGTTTTATCCCTTATGCATTAAAAATACGAAAAAAGGAAGAATAGGGAATGCTCACGAATAAAACTGATATGAAAAGATGAATATTGAAATTTATTTTCGTGAAATCATGGCTCTGTAACGCAGTGTATGATTAATTGTTCATTGACTGGCCGACGAATGGTTGGGCATAAATCTAATGACTTCACCTCATAAAAAATCAAATTATCTAGAAATAATAAATCCATAAGAACCCGAGTTTATGAATCAAACGCCCCTTGGTGCTTTATTGCAGATAAAGAATATCTTTATTGGTTCTCTCTCTTAATTATATAGCACATTAATTATTTCTACGATTAATCAGTTTTTTTAATATTAATTATTCTTGTGACAATAATAAATATATTATTACAAAATATGTATATAATATATTACTGAAAACGTCAATAGGTTGTATAAATTATATTCTGGACACTGCCTCGCTACATATTATGCAAAGCAGAGCGCTCTAAAAAACGTATATAGCTGGACATGGAATGTAAATGGAAACTTTTCCTCATACAACGTCAATAGAAAAGATTTATGCATCTGAAAATATTTCGGCCACATGCTCTCAAAATTATTAAAATACATTGCCCCGTATGAATTTTAATTAAATCGCGGTCATTGATAAAAATTAGCAACTGAACGAAGATGACGAAGTGCGATTCGGCGAAATGATAAACGCCGTCAACGCTAAACGGGGCCGGCGTGTTTTTCTTTCCTCCCGGTACAAATCTGAGGAGCACGGGGGGGTTAAGTTAAATTTATGGCCGTCTTTATTTTTATTTTACTCGGCTATTTGTCACATTAAACATGATAAAATGGCACTTAATTACTTTGTGCGCGTATTCGTTTACGCTAAAAACAATTTTGAACTCCGTCCCCATATTCCCGTCTTTTTAACTTTCCATTATTAATAACCGGAAAATGGGAAAGCCGCGAAGATAACTGAGAGCCGCTGTAAACTTTGCGAGTAACGTGATGTATGACTCGTATTTTGTTTATATTATTCGGTGACTACGAAGAAGTTTAATATCACTTAGCGTTGCGATTGTTTAAAATTATCGAAAAGAGCAGTGGTATAAAAGCTTTCGTTATTTGAATCTAATAGTTTTGTGTTATTACAAATTATTTATAAGTAAGTAATGTCGTTTTTTTTAATGAAATTCAAAACAATTTTTCTTATGCTTTATTTAACTTTTCTTATACATAATAATTCCCCATATTATCTATAACCTTCTGCTACCTTTCTTTCGAATGCGGGTTTTGACTGAAAATAGTCTAAAAGGGCTGTATTGACCTCTTCTAAGGAATTGAAATTTTGATCTAAAATGTTTCATAGAACGATATAAGTAAAAATCAAATGGTGCGAGATCCGGCGAGTATGGAGGATGCAACAGGGCGACCCATTCAAGATCCTGATTTTTTTCACACGTCAATTTCGAAACATGAGGTCGCGCGTGAATGCGTGTGGGACGCAAACACCTTCTTTTTTAATCTTTCGCAACTTCTTAAGGATCCTCTGAGTGCTGACCACCATGTACCGACCGATAATTTTGGTCATGGTCAATGGTCAGCATCGGGTCGTCTTCGATTGCGGAACTCACGGCTGCTTCATCCGCCTGGATAGGTCGTTCACTTCGAGGCTCGTTTTCCAAACACAAATCACCAGATTAAAATTTTTTGAACCATCCGTTGGCATTTCCTGACAACTAATATGTCACCGTAAATCTCCCAAATATCCTTCGTAGACTCTGTCGCTTTCTTTTTTAAATGATATTGAAAAAGTATACAGTTCCGCAGATGTTGTTCCGACGGACACGTCTCTTCCATGTCGTCAGAGGGATAAAGAAACCGTTTTTTTGTCTAAAGGCCACGAGCAGGTAGCTGCTACACAAGAGAAACTTATAACACGTCCTTATTGAAGACTGAAGGAGATTATTTCAAAGATGGCGCATCGAAAAAACGACATTATTTATGGGTACCCCTAATATTTATTAAATTGGACAGTATAAAATATAAATATTTTAGGGAAACCAAGAAAGATATATATTATTTTTAATTTATAATCATGATATAAAAATGATATAGTTGTTTGTTAAATTGCAATTATCGAAAAAAGTTTTTGATTTTTAAGTAGTTTAAATTATTTTATATTTAATTAACTTTAATTCATTTCTGGATCATTTTAAAGAACATTCATATGAAGAACATATTGAAGAAAGATATAAGCAAATTCTAAATTTAAGCCATATTTATTCAATTAATGTGTTATATTTATGTTCTCTCGAAATTTGTAAAGTTTTAAAGTTGTTTTATTCGTTTCGAATATAACTTATTCATTATTATTCTTAAAATTCTTATTTTTAATTGAATTCACCTTTTTTTATCATACCGAAATATAAAAAAAAGGATTTTTTTTATTAAGAATATTTATTTCAGTATATTAAAGAATTTCCTTGTTAGCTAATGCCTCAAAAAACAAATGTACAATTAAATTAGATTTATATTATTTATTAAGTACATGTATTTTTATTTATATTCTCTTAAAATTTTAATCAATTCCCAAAATTGGTAAAGTTTTAAAGGGTGTTTTTATCGTTTCGGATAACCTAATCATTATTATTCTCTATAGTTGACCTGAAATTTTATGTAGATGTTAATTATTAAGTTATCTGTAATAGTAATAGATACAATTCAAGTTAGAAATTTTGTAAGAAACTTATGGACAATGTCTGCATTTTGACTGCCTGATTTCGATCTTATTGTCTTTTTGTATTATTATTAGGTACTTATAATGAAGACTAGCTAATGATTGTTATTTTTTTAAGAAATTTATTAAGAGACGATTACGAAACTCTAAAATAATATTACCGTCATTTTAAAAATCATCCAAAATAAGTTAGTCCCGCTTCCGCATTTCTTTATAAAACTTTGATTTAATTCTCACGAGAATTTAGAATTAAATGCAATGCTTTCAATTTGGAATAAAATATTATAACTTATTTTTTTGTGAATACAACATAGATTTATCTATAATATGCAAAAAATATTTTAATTTTATCACATATTTTTAGTTAAAAAAAAAATAAACTAAACATTGCGAAAAAAATCACTCGATAAAATTAAGCAAATATAAAAAGGCTGTGTTTGGCCTCGAATACGAATAACAGTACTTTTATCATAGAATTATTATGTACTGAGTAGAAGTACTGAGTACAATGTTCTTGTACAATAAATAATTTACCTAAAGGGGTTCAAATTGATCTTGTGATTTTTATTTGTTATTTCAAAAATATAAAATCCATCAAGATATCGTATAAACTTTCTGAACACGTAACAGATATATTGTTTAAGTGTCCTTCAATAAGTTTATTCGTTTGGTTTCACAAATGTATCACGATATTCTGAAAAATAGATATAAGAAGTATAAGTCCACGTATTAATACAATGTCAACACTGATTTTAACAGAACGACCGCTTTAACAGTTTTTGAACCGGATTTGCAATAAAACGGTGTTAATACTTTTGTTACCGTAACAATGTCACATATCAACACTCGCCGATTTAATGACATATATCAGAAGCCGTAAATACCTGTCGCCATTCCTCAACCGGGCCCATAAACCTGTTAGGCGAAAGTTCCGACATTTTTAAGACCTCCAGCCTGGCACCAGTCTGCCGAGGCCGTATATATTTTTTCAATATAGCCGACGATGGGTAAAGGCGGGGGAGGGGGTGGGCCCGGGATGGTCGGATGGTGAACTCAGTACAGATGCGATGCTACTACCCCTAAGAGCCAAACTTTTTCCATAACCCATTATGGCATTAAGAAGTTTGGGCTTGGTGAAAGGGCAAATTCACCCCCACCCCTCCCCTCCGATGAAATTGGGATGTGAGACACATAAAAATGAAATATTAAGTAATATAATTGTGAGGTTTCCATATGAATATTTTATTGGATATGAAACTCGGCAGACAAAAAATAAGGGTTCGTTTTAATATGCGTATTGTCTACATGTGTCATGCGAGGCGGCTGGGATAGCAGGTTTAGGTTGTTTAAAGTTTTTACTATGAATTAACTTTATGGCAGATGTAGGACCATTATTTTATGAAAACGTTAAACGTTTTATTATGCATATTAAATATTTAAAACCAAACATACATATTTTTTTTGGAAAAAAAAGTATATATATCTGAAAGTATTTTATTAATACATCTATTAGGGGGACCGAAAAGTGAGCTGCTGTGGAAAACATTTATTTATTAAAAAAATCTTAAATACTAATCAACAAATTAACTTTTTGCTAGCGTAAAGGTAGTTGTTTGATTTTCTTTATAAAAAAGCCCTTCAATTTTTCATTGAAAAACTTTTCCATTCCTTCTCATTTATTCTTCATTCTCCAACATTATTATTTATAATTTTTATTTATTCTTAATGTACGCTCTAACGCAGAGGTTCCCAATCTTTTTCGATTTACGGCCCCCTAAAACATCCGATTTATCTGCGGCTCCCTTAATACATCAATCAGATTTTTTGTCAAAATTTTTGACCTTAAGAAAAGCGAGCGCAAAAAGCGCGAATTTCAACAAATTTACCGAATTGTTTAATTGAATTTTTCCCGGCGTCCTTATGACGGCTCACACTTTGGGGAACCCTGTTTTACCGAATGAGTTAAAAGTTCCAATACAAGCTCCCTTATTTTTGCAGCGTGAGGTTTCGCGTTATTGTGTTGAAGGATCCATTTTTTGTTATTGACCAAAACAGATCGTTTTTATATAAGATCTTGTCAAGGACCTTTTTTATTGTTAGTGAGGGTCGAGCGGTCGGAAGAGGTACTTCTCCGGAAGAAAGCCATTGTTTTTTCGAATAGGATTATTGTATAAAGAGGGCTCTACCTTGGAAACACCAAACTCACCCCATGCGGGGGCTGACTTGGTGAACCAGCAAAGTAGGAGGACCCGGTAAGGTCTGGAGCGACCTCACACCTCATCCACTTGTACACTTGCTTCGGATTCACGTCACATAATGAGGGATCAATTCCCTCCCCGCTATCCTCACGCCCAGTACTGCAAGACTTGCGAATGGACAGAATTGTGCTGAGTTGTAACTTCCACCTACTTCATCCCTTACTCCATAGTCAACATTGTATTTGCATCCGATTTAGCATGCCTTTAATCGTCTGAACATGGGGGCTGACTGGGGGATCGATTGCGCAACCCTTACGGATGATAGACAGGGGTCACCCCCTTAGGAAATGTCCAACGACGTTCCATCCGTCGACGGAGGATCCTCGACGAAGAAGTCCGTTAGTTTTTGAGCCCTAAGCCGGGCTTCCCGGAGCCAGTTTGCTCTAGCACTACGAGGAGGTGGACCCATCGCTAGATAGAATTATTGTATTGCACCTACTTCTCATCTCCAGTTACAATTCGCCTCAAAGCGGATCGGCTTCATACCAAGACAAAAGGGAAGCGTAGATGGTACGCCGTTGATCGACCGCTGTCTCCATCAATTCACGAGGAACCCAAATTCTTTGCTTGTACAATTTTCCTATGCAACGAAGATGATCCTGAACTGTAGACCATGGACAGCTAATCTTCAATGATAATTTGCCTTCATGATATCATCATCTTATTTTTGAGGTCGTCCTTTTCATGTGACATCTTTGAGATTCTTATTTCCATTTTTAAACTTCTTAAACCGCCGATGACACTTCAGAATATCCCCGTAAATATCGGTAATTTTTTTCACTGCTTCGTTTGCTTTCATTACTTGATCGAACAATCATAGCAAACAATGACGTAAGTGCGCTTCTTCTAATGGCCTGATATCTTTTCTTCTTTGTAGAAAAAAAAATAACTCTATTATTGTAATGTATGAATTATTACATCTTCAGAATTTTTTATTAAAGCTTTTACGGCGATTTGAATTCCATCTCTTTTAAGTTATATTGAAATACATTAATATTTCTTCACGCAACGCCAATGGATCTGTACGGATTGTACCCTTGTCAGAGATTGCCAACTGACGGCGCAGTCGAGTGAATTATATCGCCGTGTACAACAGCACGGTGAGGCGATTATTAGACTTCAGTTTATAATTGAAAAAAAAATGTCCAGCCAAATAATTCTTGATAAAAATTGATTTTCGCGACATGAGTCTCATTCTTAGCAGCGGCGGCCTAATTAAAGGCGATCTAATTAAAAGTTTACGGCAACAGTCGTCAAAAGCTGATGGCCACTCGAGGGCGGCGTATAGTCGTGCCGGTGGTGTTCATCATTCCGTGTAATTTTGTTGTATCGGTGGTTTTATGGAGGTGAGCTATGTACTTGCATCGGTTTTGATGAAGGCGCCACGTGACGCCGCGGTATCATACTTAAAACCAATCTACTTTGTTAACTCCGATCGAAACCAACAATTTGCCAGACAATTTGTGCGAGTGGATGAAACGGGAAACTCGAAAATGGAGGTCTCGGAAAATATCAGGCGGACCCTCGACGTAATTGTGCTGCTTTCGCATTAAAAAGCTGAACTCTTTCGAAAGCCGTCGTCCTCACACTTTGTAATTTGAATAATTATATTTAAACTGTATCAAAATTCAAGTGTTTGTAATATTAGAGCGTTGATATTAAAATGGCGAGCGTTGCTTATTATAAAGTTTCTCGTGATATTTTAATGGAAGGAATGTCTAAGGCAGCGGTGTCTAACGCGGGCCCGCGTGCTGCATGCAGTCCAGTTAGACGTTTTGCGTACCCCATGTTACTTAATCATGGTATATCATGCAATACGCACGTGTTGCAATATCTGAAACTTTTCCCACCTCATGCCTCTATTTCTCATTAAAAAATAGCTTGAAAAACATTTTGGAGTTTGAAACAGCTTCATTTAAATTTAAAAATTTCCCGAAATTTTTTTTTTGGTAAAAATAATTGCGAAAAAAAAATAAAAACAACAATACACCAATGCCTCTTATAACACGGTCATATGGTTCCACAAAAAATTCGTTTAATACAAATCCGTGTTATACGAGGTTTGTTCAGTACGAATTTGTACGAAGTTCATACAAAATTAGGGTTTGCGTTCCAAAAAAATATCAAAGTTAGTTAATTATTATTCATTTAGGTATTTATTGAAAAAAAACATTAATAACATATAATAGATCATTCATTCACAATCGCTATTACAGTGTACTCTCGATTATCCGTGCATGGATTATCCGGTTTGCGGGTTATCCGTGCCTGAAAATATTTTGATTGATTTTTTTCTATTATGATTATAAGACGCATTAATGAATTGCGATCTTGAATATGCGCGTTGTTTGAACGAAATACGCATAGGGACACACAGAAACGTCGCCCTGCCATTAATTTCGATATTTATTGCCCATATTTGTGAGCTCTCGGGACTTCGTTTGTTCTAAAAAATCTAATGTTCCACAGGAAATCTTCAGTCCCTTTCCAAATATCTTTCGTAGTTGCGTTTATTCAGTTGCTTTGCTTCTAGCAGTGAAGAAGTGCGTGTAAATATTTTACAGAGCAGATTTTTTCATTACACACGTATGTTTGATTATTTTCAATTTCTTTCTGTGTAATATTATTTTTCTTGTTGTATATAGCAATCTCAAAATTCATATTTTGGCTCTACACATCTATACCGTTTAAAAATGGAGAAAGAACGATTAACAAAAAAACGAAAGAAAATTCGAAAAGGTCAAAACTTTCCGAAGAATATAGAATTGGTATTCAAACTGTTCGAGATATAGTCAAACAAAAAAATAAGTCAGAGGCGTTTGCTAGAGATTGTGATAGTTCTGCAGGTCCTTCGGAAAGAAAGGACTCGTTACACTCGTTCGATTCTTCCTGACATAGAAACAGATTTAATGGATTCGAAAGAGAATGAAGAAAATTTTGTATCTGAAATGTGTGGATTATTGGGATTTTTTTTTTTTGAAGACGCGTATATGGAAAACGTAGAGGAGTGGCTCAATCATGATTTAAATGATTTAGGCTTTGAACGCATGGACGATCCTAATATCGTTTCTTGAGAGTGAGTTTCTTCGTGAGTTTCTTCGTGAGTTTCTTTCGTGAGTTTCTTCAAGAGGAAGAAAATGACATTAATACTATAAGCGAAGAAGATACCAGTAGTCATGAAAAGGCATTGAATTGTATTGAAACATTGCTAGATTACGCCGAACAAGGGAACTGGCTATAATAGTATAATAGCTTTCAGAATATTTCAGTGAAATAAGAAGCTCGATAAAAAATCTCAAAACAAATGAAAATAACAGATTTTTTTTAATTCATTGTATACAAAAGTTTACTTTTATATTTTTTAAGTTCGTATATATGATAAAACAATATATTTTTTTACTTGTTTGTTTGTGTTTTCCTGATAAATAATGATTATAAAATAATGTGTTAACAATAATTTATTATTTGTATATGATATTATATTCGAAAATAGAATAAAAATTTGATGATTCGGATTATCCGTGTTTCTCGACTATCCGTGATTATCCTCCCCAGCATTAACCCGGATAATCGAGAGTGCACTGTACTTACAATTGCATATGTTCGACTCTTATTCGAGATCGGTTGTGAGTTTTCATCATCAGAGGACTCTGGATTATTTTTGAATTTAGCCTCTAAAAATTCTGTAATAAGCTATTCTCTGCTCTTACCGTATATCATCATTATCATCATTCGCCAGTCACAAGGCTTTCACTCGCTGAGGGCATGGACCTTACCAGACTCTCGCATGGTAGTTGAGGCTAAAGGATCCTGAGTCTCACAAGTGACGTGAGGGCTCCTTTTTGTGTTCCATACTGCGGGGACCCGAGCCGTCTTGGTATGCGGTTTTTTGTAAAAAGCTTCCCTCTCTTGGCCATTGCTGGCATTGGACGTACATCTTCTAACATGTTGGTATCGGATTTTACCCTCTGGACTGTGTGGCCAAGCAAGTAGGAGCGGGTTTGTCTCGGTATTCGTTTGAACATACTACTCTGAAACATCTGCTTATAACGAGTCACATTGACGAAGTAGCGAAACGTACACGCCTATATATAGATATACACAGGCATACATATGCACATCTGCCCAAAACGAGTCTCAAGTAGCCGGTCGCAAGTGATTATTAGCGTATATACCTCTACGTATATCCTTATAAGGGGCCAAGATCTGTTGTAATTCCCTCTTGAACTTCTAATTTCTTCCATTATAGGATCATTTTCTATAAAAAAAGTGTTCTAATTTATGAGTCGAGTCATTAATTATCGTAAGCTCACCTAACATTTCGATCAATTCTTCTTTATTCAATGTGGGATCCTCCATTATTTATTCGATATCTTGAATATCCATATCATCAAATTCTTCTCCACCAACACCACGACAAATGTTAATTGTCTTTTGGTATTCAACTTCTATTGGTGGTACAATATTATCTGCAGGGACTACTTCTGGCCCCAGCTTTATCCAGAAAGAATTTAGAGTCGATTGATTTATTTCTTTAACAGTTGCAGAAATCGACACACTTTCGAATAGAAAAAAAATTCCAAGCTTGGGTGACTGTTAAATTTTCATCTTGATCGATATCATTTAATATTTTTTCGAATGTTCGACGAATATAATACGCTTTAAATGTTGAAATTATTCCTTGGTCCATAGGCTGGATTATAGACGTAGTGTTTGTTGGTAAAAATAATATTTTAACATTAGGATGTGTTCAGAACAACCAACCACAGATGTTGCTAGTATGGTATAACTGTATTTAAATATATATATATATTTATATATGTCAAGAAATTAGCGTCAATAGATGGCGCCATGTAACTAGATATCTACGTAATGCTTTTCGTTAATAAATGTATAATAAACACGCCAAGGACTTCGGATCTTCAGTAAAGAGCATTCAAAAAAAATAGAAGCTCGGTTATTATTAAAAAATATAAATAATATCCAAAAAAAAAAAAAAAAAATATGAAACTCAGACCATAAAATTAGACCTAGAGGCCGATAGCGTAAATGCTAATCCTCAAAATGTAACTATAGACTACTACTCGGATCTTCAGTAACAATTTTTGCTCCACGCTATATTGTAGGGATTATAATCAATAAAGTGTATCAAACTGCAGTAGTGGTTTATGTTTAAGTGTCCGGTTGTTTTACATTGGATGTCCTGGTGCATCGTTCAGTGTCCTTTTCCAGTTCCAGTTCTGGTGTGTAGCCTTTATTTTTTTATAATTTTGGCGAATTATGGAATAAACTTTTTGGCAGATTCTATGTCAGCCGACGCAATTTCTTCTCGAGTTTTTATATTAAGTAGTGAGAATCGCCTTTTAAAATTTTCAAACCATGCTCTATTAGCAGTAAATTCAACTGATAAATAGAATGAAACAAACGAAAATGACGAGGTCTCGACATTTTCAGTATGATTTGTCATGGCGCGATCCATGACCGTACAAATCAAGCATGTTGATAAATTTATATAAATTGTTTTTTTTCGAAACCGTGTTATACAAACATATTTCACCAACCCGTGTCTTATAAAACCGTGTTATACGAGGCACAGGTGTATTGTTTTATAATGGCACTGCGATGTTTTGTATCGCTCCGTACCAGATATTAGCGAGAAAAAGCATCGCGCATGTGTAAGTGGGAGAGAGAACAAATATCGTGCTGTGCAAGTTCAGAAACCGATCTGGGAGCGGGCCTCAGTCGCGGCGGGCCGTCACTCTGTGCGCACGTCACTTCTGCGTTGCATTAATTACAAAAATCAAAATTAGATCAATATTTTGGATTTTTCTACTGATATATATTTTTAAGCTATTTTTATTCATAGATAATCCATTTTTTAATATGTCAAGGTATTGTCGATGAATTTATCAATTATTGGGGTTAATTTTCATACAAAATAGACCCCATCGGCCATCGGCGTTGGTTTCGAGCCATTGTGATGGATCGGTTAAAAAGTTAATAGTCTCCGTTAATTTCTTTAATATTAACAAAATTTAATATGGTGAAAATGGCAATGCACGGTTTAAACTAATACAGAGAAGCCTGTTTTTGTGCGATTTTTTTTATGCGGTATTTGAAATAATATGAAAAAAAAGTAAGAAAGTTTGACTGCATATTCAAATGTATTTCATCATCACATTACATAAGTATTGCGTCAGGCAATTACTTATGTATTGTACTATATCAGTGATGGCAAACCTTTTTGAGGGGTGGTTTAAAAATGTATTAATCATTTTAGAGATATGGATGAATTCTTCATCGATTTTTTTAAAAAAAAATGGATTATTCACGGTATGCCTCATAATTTGATAAATATGTTGGTTTTATAACTAATCAATATGTCTCGTAAATGATCACGCTCTAGGCGATGTCTCGCCGCAGACTAAGCTCTCGCTGCACGTGTCATTCGCCCGTTTCACTCCCAATCAGGACATCGTTCCGTATGCGATTTTTTATAGCTACTCGTGAATTTTTAGAAGATATTTTTGTATGCGTTGTATGCGGTCCCTATCCACCGCACAAAAACAGGTTTAACTTCAAAATTCAAAAGATTAGAAGAATTTGAAATAATTTTCTTGTAGACCATCTGTCGGCAATCTATGGCACCCATGAGTTTCAGAAAATATAGTAAATTCAGAAATTTTCATTACATAAAACATCAAAATTTGAGCTGCTAGATTTAAATATTGAACCTCATTGGAATATTAAATACTTACGCTTACGTTCGGGTGCTTCTTAAACCACTGCTGTGTTTACTGAATGGTTCACTGATAGCACTTTGTTATCTACATGGCTTCTTCTTCAGGTGCCTTGTTTGTTTTTAACGTAAGGGATCTATATGTCCTTGCCTTTTCTCTAAATATTTTTCTGTCTTTGGTAAACTGGAAAAAATTATAAGCTCCCCAATCCGCTTGAGTCCTATTTTTTTCTCTTTCCTTCAACAGGTAAATCCGGATCACTGACTTCTTCTTCTAATGATAATAGTGTTTTCGAACTAGTTCACAAATCATACCGAGGAATGTCACATAGTCACCATTATTTTGATATGTAAAAATAATTGTAATTAAATAAAATTAAAATAATAGAAAGTTTCTAACAAAGTTACATGTTCAATTAGCGATTCTGTTTTATGCAATAAAACCATGGAATCTGTCTATTATTTTTTTATGGGAGTCAAATATTTTTATGCGGTTATCTGTGGAACGTATCTATCGCATAAAAAGATAACTATGTATATATTTCTAGATAAATATTGGCTTTTTACATGAAGTTTTGGTCAGCTATTTATTTAAATTTTGCTATTCCTTCTAAGCAAGTTTTGTGTTTATTTTCTATCCGCGACCTTCAAAGCATCTGTAATATTAAATTTTCCCCACCGGATAATTTCTATTAGACACCCCTGATTTATATGAATAACTATGATATTTATTTTGCAACGCGGTTTCGATATTTTAAATATATATTTAATTGTACAAATTTGTCTGTGTAGTTCACAATTCATGATGGAATTAAAAATTCCATCCTTTGTTCATGGCCAGTTCGCCGAGCAAAATTTAATATAATAACAGAAATACTGCACAGCTGTTCGTTTTACTTTCGACTGTCTGTCAGCTCTCCCCCGTAGCTTTATAACTTATTCCGCTAAGATTTAATTATAATAATCCGAGAGACATTTTACAATATTCCCATGCAATAAAAAACGCTATTTTTCCGCTTGATTCGGTTGCCATTGATTGCAGAGCAGTGCCACTAGCAGCAGCGCGGTGCAATGCACTAAAAATAAATTATGAGTCGCTGTGCACACAGTTGTCGATGAGGGTCGAGGGCATCAAACCGGCCCTTTGTTCCCTCGGGTAGTAGGGTGCTTCTCGTCCGCTATGTGTCGCAGTATAAAAATCTGTAGTGTGGCCACCATTCGTATTTCCCTCGGGACGTATTCGTGCGCTCTGGGAATTATTCCCACGGCTCCGATTGCAGACAGAAGCACATCTTCAATATTCCGTCGGTCAGATTGTGTCAATCCAAATCTGTAGCACATTTTGACCGTGGAAAAATGGTTTTTAAAGCAAAGCTTTTAAAAAATAACGAAAGCGCATAATTTAAGCGCAGAGAGCTTGCACGCGTAATAAAATCCGTGTGCACTGTTTTATTATGCAGCGGAGCCAGTCATATCTAATTAGGAATTCTTTGTGCATGGCCTTGTTTTATTACTTTGTGAGCACGAGCCGCCACTGAGCCACAAACGAGGGCTACCTCATTGTAGTTCAACTGTTGCCGCCCTTTGTGTAACTGAAAAGTGCACTCATTTGGATGAACATACTATTTGCAATAACGCATCTCTTAAATTTTGATTTTTTTCATTCTAAATAAATATATTATTAACACGCCAAATTGCGTGTGAGCTCAGCAATTTACCAAGTGGCATGTCGTATACAGATTATTTCTTATAATCAATTTTATAATCCTTTCTTATATAATATTTTATTATTTAAAAATTGTTTGTAAATTGATAAAAATATGGAGTTTTATTCGATAAATTCTTCTTCAGGTGCTTTGTCCGTTTTCGGACGTAGGTGATATATTAGGTGTAGTAAAAAGTCATGTCGTATATTCAAAGGGTAGTTTTAGAATCAGTTGTTTTTAGTCTTTTGACGAGACACGTCTCCGTCTGTGTTAAATTTAAAAAAAAAATATTTACTCGACCCAGTCGCAATGGACGAATTTTTTCCTTCAGAAGACCATTTGTGAAACTGCATACTCTTCCTAGTTTCACTCTAAGAAAAACGCAACTATCGCTACACGATATATTTGCGACATTTATGGAGACGTATTAGATCTCGGAAAATGTCAACGCTGGTACAGAAATTTTGACTTAAAAGATGAGCCTCGAAGTGGACGACCCTGTACGGTAAATAAAGCCGTCATAAAATCTGTAATTGAATAAAAAACAACTTTAATTTTCAAATATAACCGGCACAAAGTGGTTCATCACTCAGAAGTGACTTAAAAAAATAAGAAAGATTCGAGAAGAAGGAATTTTGGAAGAAAATCTTCCTCATCCACGAAAATGCGCGTTCCCATGTTGCAGATTTGTCCCTGAAAAAAATGGATGACTTGGCAGCTTTACTGCATCCTGCTTACTCGCTAGACTTAGCCCCTTCAGACTACCATTTGTTTCGTTCTATGGAACACTTTTATAAAAATAAATCATTCCAAACAGAAAGTGAAGTGAAATCAACCATTTCTTATTTTTTAATTCCAAGTCAGCAGAATTTTTCAAGAAAGTATTTTAGATTTGAAAAATAGATGGCAGAAGGTTATACGATGTAATTGTAATTATTTTTTGTAAAGATAAATTTAATTAATGTTTAAAAATTTAAATTTGAATTTTATTGAAAAAATACGATGGGACTTTTTACTACACCTAATACATGTCATTGTTTTTTCTCGAAATAACTGTTTGTTTTTGGAGAACTGGATTAATTCTGGAGCTCCCAATCCGGTCAAGTAGCAAATTTTTCGGAGCCACGATAGCTTCTTTCTTCCCAACTATATTAACTTTTCCTTCATGATAGTCAGCAGAAGGCAATACTTAGGTCAACGAATGATTAGTCCAAAGTACTTAACTTTATGTATTTTGCCGGTGTTCAAAAGCTCCCACTCCTTGTGAAAAAAGAAGTAGATTCAACAAATAAATAACACGGCAATAATGCAGGCAATGATGTAATATCCTGAAAGGTGTTATAATCACATAATTAATTTTATTATGGTTATTATGAATAAGAAATACTATCTTCTCGAATTCAACTCCTCAAACATCAATAATGTCTGTGTCCAGAAAAAGTTTTACCTATTCTGTTATAAATGACGAAGATTTATTCAATGCAAAGTAAAGAAATTACCAATTACAGCTAAAGCAATTACATATAAAAATAAAATATAGTAAAAACTGCACGAAAATTGTTTTTTTGTAACCCAACTCAGAATAAACAGAATAAAGAATTATTACTTCTTTTTCATGTGTCTTGACCATTTTAAGAGATCTGGAAATCTACTAATTTTTTATGACTTACTACATTCGTTTCCTTCTATCAATATTTATATTTCACTTCAGTCCCTCAAGATTATCTGCAGAAGGTCATATTTTGCTACATATGAAAAAAAATAGGTTCAGTAAAATGCACAAAAGTACAAATGTACAAAACAATTACAAGGATAAGAAAATAAGGGATTATTGAATATAAAAACTGGGATTTCGTCATGGCATTATAATCAAAGTTTTTCCCGAAAAATATTTGTTTATATTAATTAATATTATTTTGTTTTCTTTAAATTACTTTTCACACTACGTTCATGGATTAAAGTATAGCCTTCTTTCTTCAGAGCATCATGGAGGGATAAATTGAGGTAAACGGTGTTTAGGAAGAAAGTCTTCCATTCATAAATTTTCCAGCTTGAGTCCAGGAGAAAAAACAATGTACATACAACAGATGAAGAAAGCGTTCAAGGCGTTTTTCAATCTATACAACACTTATGGCACTCAATTTTCTGTAAAACGTTTAACTCTTCAGCGATTCTCTGAACCGATATTTCTTTCAGGACAAAATAACGGTTAATTTCGGTTTTCGGTATAGCTCAGATTGATTATTCTTAAATGGTTTTATTTCAATTAAAACAAATATTTTCTACTATAATTTTGAACATTATATTCTTCTTTTGTAAGAGTTATAATTAAAATATTAATTAAAGATATTATAATTTACACTAGAAATGTATATTTTATGATAATAATATAGCCTTTGATTGCTATAACGCGGGGTTTCTGTACGTGTATGATTTCAGCGTTATAGGGGGGGGGGCTGACTAAAACGAAATCAGAAGTGTGCAGAATCCTTGTGTATAATTATTTTTAATTAAACTTTAAATCAGAGAAGGTCGTGCTTTCAATAATAATTTGTTTTGCTGTAGCTCCAAAAATCTCAATTGAAATTTTATATAAATGAGGATAATCTTCCTGTATGATTTAAGTTATAGATGTTATATTAGGCTTGTTGAAATGATTGTATCTTTGTTTCTCGGATGCTAATTCCTTACTTCTTAAAAAATTCTCTACATCGTCTACCTATTCATCGAACGTATTACTAGTTGATTGCAAGTGTTTTCTAAAATTTGAATTTGTTTTAAATATTTTTAATATCAAAATAACGGTTTTATTCGGTTTTTGGTTCAGTTTCAGTGAGAAGTGTTGTTTTATTCTTTAATATAATTGAAATCTAGTCTTTTTACTTTTTTATCTTTGGGATATCTTAAAAATTAGTTCTGTTAGCTGTTCACAAAAGCCAAAATTAGCCAACATTTTCTGTTGTAAAAAAAGTTGAGAACATGAATTTATTTTGATAGCTTACAATAAAGTTATCATTGCCAAGATGAGTATTCCAACTTATCAAAAAATGGTATTATTAGAATAACGTGTTATTATATTTTATTTATTTTTTTGGAAACAATGAAATAAATTTACGCAAAAGTTAATAAAAAATAATTCATTGCGATGCAAAAAAAACCTAATTTTTTCTATATTAATATTATTACGGAATTTAATTATTAATAAATTTTTGTCGGTGTTTTAATATAATTTATTAAAAATATTTAGCGCGTTTTTCTTATTAAAGAGGCGAGTTTCACGCGCACCTCTGGCTTGCAGGGCCTGAGTGCATGCCTTCTCCTGCTCCTCCTCCACCCATCCTCCGAGGACGGGAAGAAAATTCCTCGGCGCTGAAGGTTTCTCGCCTGAAAATTACATTGTTTCACATTTATGTGAATTTTTTATTCGAATTTCGCCAAATGGAAAATATGATGATAATATTTTACACAGTGGGTCGTTCATCATGCCGGTGCGCCATTACAAAATAGCAAGATTACAGCTCATTCCGCTTACTTAGGGTGAGCAGCGATCTGAGACCCCCGTTGCCATTATCCTCTTCGGCTATGACTACACGGCTTACCTATTTCCTTTTTTTCCTCCTTTTTTTGGCTCCCGCTAAACTGTAAAATACATGTAAATTTGGTGATGAAGCCGGGGAATGCCAAAAGGCGAATATAATACATGCGTTTATATCGGATTTTATATATTTAAAAATTAAAGTAATAAAATATTACCGGGAAAAATCGTGCCGTATGAATTAAAACATATTTCTGGATTATGATAAGTTGTCTCCATGCGTTGAATCGTCATTGTTGATGCATAGAATACGTTTAAATAAAGCTTTGTTTGTTATTTATGGATATTTTTGGTCGAGTATGGGAAAAGGCATCGTCCAAATGCGGAGAGGACATATTTCTGTTTACCCCCGAAATAAACACGTCTTCAATACTTCGCAAGAATGCCTCCATCGAAATGCGGCATGTATAATTCAATAGATCCGAACGAAGCGATAAGTTCGATGGGGTGGATAACACCCAGATCGGAAAATAATACGAGGTGAATTGACCATAGGGCCTGGCGGGGGCCACTCTCGAAAAAAAATGTCGGTCGGGAGGCGATTGTTTTTTATGAAGATGTCGGGGGTAGGTGGACCGCGAGGCCCCGCCAAAGTTCACCGTAGCGATTTGAGCTTTTTATGTGATGGTTACCTTTTTACAGGGCGAATAAAGCTCGCCGGTTCGGTCGTAGACACACCTTTTCCGTGTCAGGGGGACGTTACGTCTTACGTTGCCGCGAACCCATACTCGCGCCGCATCCCTGATAACAGATAAGGGATAGTAAAATTTAATTTTTGTGTGTGATAGCTGGATGCGAAGTCGTTTAGTCAGGCGGTTCGGATTATCCGTTTTTTATAACGCTTTTTTAATAGACTCAATCTGATCTTTTTTTTACTATTTTTTGTATTAATATTTAATAATAATTATTTCGATAATATTTAATATCTAAAATTAAATTAAATTATTTAAAACATTCTTTTAACGGTTTATTGTGATTATTTTACGTCAATATAATTTATTTTATCTTTTCTCATATCAATAATCCTTTTAACATTTTATTTAATTTAATCAATTTGTTGTTAAGAAACGTTAATTAATTTTGCACATATATTTTCTCAGCATCCAGGCATTTGACTCAGTATACGTATATGCCACATAATAAACCTAATTTAATCCCAAAGCTTTCAAAGACTATGAGCCTCGGGCTAACTGCTTGAAATATATCTTTAACGGTAGTTAAAGATATATTTGAGCCATTTTTGAGCCAATAATTCATCTGCATTATCTCATCAAATAAATATTGCTTTGAAAATTCTGCAACTTTCAGACCTCACTAGATATCATCAGTCATCATTTTTATTCGTACATACTATATTAAATTTTTTCTCAATATTTTTTTTAGAATATTAGAAGCAAGTAATTGCCTACTTAAAAAAAAAATTGTTCATAAGATTAATAAAATATTGAAAATATCATATTTACGATTTTTTCTGTTTCACTATTTATTTTTAAATTGTTTTAAAATAATATTACACGTTACTAAAGTTTTGTAAATTTCTTTGCTATTATAATGTTATTTTAAATATTGGTAGATTTATTCAGAGCGGATCGTCCATATACTCTGCAGCACCCCCAAGCAAACTGAGAAAAAACATATTTTTATATATAATTATATATGTATCTATTGATTATTTATTATGTATACGTAAATATAAATATAATTAATATTTATTAATTGGGTCGCTGACTACGCGTTATGTAATGCAAGAGTGCTGCCTGGTTGTCAGCGCTGCTGGCGTCGTGTATTGGATGGATGCGGGCCGGTAGCGGAGTGCGGGGGGGACTCACTGTAGAGCAGTCACACTGACTCACAGCTTCTTTGAGCTACGTGTCGTCTGTCACTTATTTTATTATTGTTAATATTATTCAGTATTTTTACCTCGCCTTTATTTTAATATATTAAATAAAATATTAGCGTAATATACTTTTTCGATTTTTAATATTCCGCAGCACCCCCAAATATTTTATCATATTATTTAAATAATAAAATATCAACAAAAGTAAGTGCTGTGTTTTGACTAATGCGATTGATCCTTCTTACTCATCTCAATTAATCTGTCATTTATGGTTGATTTTTAACTACAGTAAAACCCCCTATGAGGTACACTCCTATAATGTTCCCCCCTATAACGTTTGCGGCGATTTTTAACGTATTTTTTTTAGATGTTTATTAGAATTGTCATAAAAATATTTTATAAATTAACTAATAAAGTGTCGCGTTGATCTTCCCTGCCCACAAGTTGCAGGAAGATTACGTCAGCCACAATACGAAAGGATATCGTCCATCCCGCGAGTCAAGTCATTTGGGCTGGTTAACACGAAAAAATGTAAAAAAAAATGTTTGATTTATTGATTTCCTTCAAATCAAAAAATAAAATTGAAAAACCTTTACCCCCTATAACGTCCCCACTTCAACGTGGTACTTATTTTGACGTTATAGGGGGGCTTACTGTACTTCTTAATATTCATTTAAGCAGTATTTTCAAAACCTTGTAATTTATTTTCCATTAGTTCTTGAATTTCAGATATTTCATATGTTTCAGACTTCTAGTGAGCATAAAGCTTTTTTTTTTTTATTTTGTAACATAATTTAATTAAGTCGTCTATTAGAAGGACTTTTTAAAAATTATTTGAATTGCTGTACTCTCAATATATATGGTATAAACATATAGAATCATCATCATTTGCCAGCCACGAGACACTCACTCGCTGAGCGTATGAGCCTTGCCACACTTTCGAATCACAGTCGAAGTCAAAGAAATCTGATTCTCACACGTGACATGAGGGCTCTCCTTTTGTTTACATACTAATCGCATACCAAGTCGTCTTGGTATACGGTTTTTTGTAAAGAGTTTCCCTCTCTTTGCAATTGCTGGCATTGGACGTGTATTTTCTACCCGGTTGGTGTCGGATTTTACCCTCCTGACTGTGTCCAAACAAGTGGGAGGGGGCTTACCTCGGTATTCGTTTTCCTCTACTCTATGCGTTATTTGATTATAATGAGTCACAAGTGATTATTAACCCTGTCGCGCAATAACAATCCTTTCATCATGGAAAATACTTCCTCAGAGAGAAGGAAGAGGAGCATAAGTATTGAGACTAGGCGAATTATCGGTCAACAGTAGGGTTTTCCTTCCCAGGGAATACTGGAAATAATTTCCACCATAATTAATTTTATAATAGAAAATTTGTTGTTGTTAAATATTAATAGCATCAGTCAACTGCTCCCTTAATTTCAGGAAGCACTTTCATTTTCCGATACAACTTGTTCTGTAATTGTTCTCCATCAACGGATATTATCAATTCAAAAACAGTAATTTTTCACACGGATAGACGAGGCGCAAACTTTCAACAAGAATGCCAATAGAGGGCACAACAGATAAAGTGCAATCTCATTTGGCAGAATTGATTTTCTTTCAACCAAAGTTACAAAAGTTTCCCGTGCCATAGCCCCTCGCCCCCGGGCCTCTTCTCCCACAGGAGATCCTTAATCAGGACTCACCTTCCCCCGAACTATTCTTGGGCGGGACCGGGATAAAAACACGGTGGGAAACTTCATTCTTCGAAGCTCTATCGCGGGATAATCCACTTTTATATCGGCACTCCACCTTTGATAAATAATAAAAAAAGCAATATTACATAAAACGGAATATTTTTCTATTAATAAATGATTTAAAGTTAATAATTATATTTATGTGTGCTTTAATTTGTTTTTTGTGGGTTTTATTTCGTTTGCTTCGTCCACTGTGCCGTCGGGTAATATCGGTTGGTTTTTACTTAGTCCGCGAGTACCATAGCGTAAAAGACAGTTGATTGAAACCGTTAAAAAGGAGGATAGGATAAAATAAAAGGCGACCGAAGCTTCCTGAGAATAAATAATGAAAGGCAATAGTATCAGGCACTATAGACTTTTAAAGTTGAATCGTCAAGTTTTACTTCCAGTTGCGAAGTTTCATTTCGATTGTCTGCAACTAAATCAGTGTGCTCCCGTAATGAAAAAAGTCGGGAAACAGGGATATTGATGCTGGCGTGGTTATAGAATAAAAAATACAAATTGCATATATTTGTTTAGGTAATAATCTAGGTAATGGTCTAATGTGTTTTAAAACATGTATTAATATTAACGATTCATAATATCTTCTATCTATTTGCTACATATTTTTTGTATCAGTGTATATTGTTTATAAAATTTAGAAATATTCCAATGACAAAATTATTATTATTAACAAAAAAATCCCTAATGAACATATGAAGACTAAAGCCATTGCCATTGATTTTCAATTGAAAATGATTATTGAATTTTATCTTTTTTAATCGAGTCTACGAATTAGTTTTACAAAAGTAATCATTGAGAAAGTAGTCGATATGATTAGGACTCGAGATCAATATTACTAAAACTAAGCTGGTGATAGCCTAGAAATAATAGAGCTATTCAGATCCGGATATAATTTTTAAAGGCGATGGCTAAAAATACGATGTCAAAGCTATCAACTATTTGGAAAAACAGGAGGATATCCAAAGAGACTTTTGGTGTAGAATCAGAAAAACTTTTGGTGTAGAATCTGGTATTCTTGATTTTTATTTACGGCTTAGAAACTTTGACCGTAAAGAAGAACACAAAAAAGAAAATTGATGACTTTGAAAATGTGGTGCTAGCGACGCCTGTTGAGAATACCATGGATCGCTAAACGCACACATGTCGACTTTCTACTACATGTCTGAAAAGGATTGCTCGATACTTTGGACATTTCGCTAGTAGAAACGATAGCCTTGGAAACCCTCTGGAGCGACCAAGTAAAGACCGCCACGGGTTCCACAGAAGTGGCTGCGATGCGAGATGCTGAGGATCCCGGAGAGCCAAAATCAAGAAGATTCGGAACATCCCCAAACATGAGGGTAGCTACTCTAGAATATGTCGATATGATACTAGATTCAAAATTATACTGATTTCGTCAGTTTAATCAATTATTTTACAAAAATAAGCAACGAACTCTTACATAAAGTTCCAGAAGAAACGAAAAAAAGATTTTTTTTTTCAAAAAATAAACAAATTTAAAACTGTCGAAAAATTAAATATAATAGAAGACGACTAGTCTGACTTTGAGGTTGAAGTGATCTTAAAATATTTGCAAAAGTGTATTAAGACGTAAATAATGCTGTACAATAATGTATAAAGAAAAAAAAACCTACAAATCAAACAAAATTAGATTATTATTAGAGGGACCCGAAAGAAATCGCGCATTTTTTCATAAACATAAAGTTTCCCATCTTTCTTGTAACTTATCAACTCTGTTTTTGAAAAAGATTTTCGGTTTGAATGGAAATTCTCGTTCAATTGCTTTTTGTCTTCATTTATGTATATTTAGATAACATTTTTCTTTTAAAGTTTCCTCCATGAACCTGAAGAGATAGCAATCGGAACTATTAAAATCTAGTAAATAAAAAGGGTGTGACACAACTATCCAGTTTACCTCCTGAATTTTTTTTGAGTTATTCTTGCCATATTAGGATTTTCATAATCCTGGTCAAGAATTATTCCCTTTCTGTAAAACAAAATTGAACTTTGATTTTTATTTTTTACAATCTGTCTACAATTGACAGTAAAATCTGCAGTAATAGTTTCGCCTGCTTTTAATAATTAGTAATGAATTTTTCTTCTTACATACCGCCAAATGTACAAAATAAGTTTTCAGAGCATTAAACCAGATTTATCAATTACAATTTAGTGTAAAAAGGATCGAATTCTTTGTATCGACATCAAAGAATTGCATGTGTTTCTCCTCACTTCTTTGTTATCATCGAATAGTTTGTTCGGTGTTCAAATTCCGATTTTATTTGTTATAGCGATTCGTTGCAATTGTGACTGCACAGAGGACCCTGGAGATTTGAGTCTCTGCGATAATTATTCGATCGTTAATCGAGGATCCGACTTGACTTAGGATCTCCTCTATGTCCCCATTCAGAGTCAGGTGCAACTTTTAGATTTCTTTTTCTCGATTTTAACCCTTAAAAAATAAATTGACATCTGCATGCTGACAGCACTGTAAATTTATTTATTAGCTTTAGTGTCTTTGGGGATTTTCAATCCTTGGTCGAAAAAAAGTAGCATACAATTTCTGATGTGTCCTTCGTCAATTTCTGGTTTCGACATTTTACCCTTAACAATAATAATTTATTTATTTTCATAAAGACAATGCGTGATTAGCATTACAGAATAATTCAGGTCGCCAATTACGCATAAAAATATAATAGTACTGTGAAAAAATAACAATAAAGAAAAGAAAAGAATTTCATATAAAATATCTACAAAACGGCGATATTTAACATCAAATATATCTACATATTCGGCCAAAGAAATGAGCAGAGTAATAGTTCTGGTTACCGGAGAGTTTCTGAGAGCACCTGTCCTTACATTTGGCGATACTCGTACAGTACAAGGGGGTTATATACTGCGCCAACCAACAGCTTGAAAAAGTCCTTTTCCAAGTAAATCGACCTTCTTCTCTCAAGGGTTACATACCCCAGGCAGCCCTGTACCCATGCGCTGGGGTATAAACTTGGGTAGAATCCAAACTCCCTCATTTAGAGATATCTAGGAAATATCTAGGGAATACGAGGCGTCATAAGGCGCCCATATAATGGAACCTGATTCAAACAAGCTCCGAACCAATGTATGTATAGCACTCGTATGACTAAGGTGCTACGTATGGGATGAGAATTTCTCAAGACGAAGCTCAGCATTCTTATTGATCGCATACACACGTCCGATGTGTAAACTAAATTTTAAAGTTTAAAAGCTTCCAAAAAACTCGAATATTAGTTTGTAAAATATGCGTTTTTTTGGTTCCCTCCAATATTTAAATAAATACACAATTTGTATTTGTTAAATATTTTTTTAAAACGCAATTTTATTCTATGGTATAATAATTATTGATTTTATTATTTTTAAATGTCAAAACAAATATTTCTCTACGCTTACTGTACTCACAATGAGATATTCAAATAAGAATCCTCCTAATGAGGCGAAAGACGTGCCAAGTTGAAGTCTGACAGTTGAAAGCAGACATTGATATGTACAAAAAAAAAACTATTTTTTTTACGATCTCCACTTTAATGGTGATATATTTCGATATCGATGAAGAATTAGGTCATTAATCAAGTGCCGAATTTATTTATACGTCTTAGAGTAATTTTGCAATTGGCATTTGTGACTGCGATTTCTTCTCGGCCATATATAAATAAGTTATTTTGGAAGAATAAAAACAAAGTAATTCCCCCATTGTTCATGTAGTATTTATGTTGGCCGGCCAAGTTGGGAAACTTGGCCGGTTCTAATCCGCATTGAGTGAATTTAGTTGGCCCGGCACGGATTCAAAGGCCAGGAACTGGCCGATCCGCCCCCGGCCAGTAACTGGTCGCCATTACGTGATTTTTATATAAATTAGTAAATACGGGTCCGGCTAAACAAAGTGTCGAAAGCGTCGTCGGCCAGCGGCCGAATGGCGCCGACGGAATTGTTCAAGTATTTAAAGTACCGTTTCGCCGAACATTACCTGTGAACAGCCTCCGATGCTGGAAATAATAATAATAATATGAAAAAAACCAAATTCGAACTATTCCAGCTCCAATTTAAAGTTTTAATAACCATTGAACAAACGAAATCAGGAGCTTTCGGCGCTGTCAACGTTTACTCGGTCCTTAGGGGTTGAATAAAAAATATATTCAAGAAAGTCGCGAGGGGTAGAATGGTCGCTGTAGTCTAGTGATAAAAGTATTCGATGTGTTTTAAAATAAAATAATACACTTATATAAAGCTAGCATGGGGTAACTTTTTTTTGTAAAACAGTCAAATAAATACGATCGGAATATCGTAATACATGCAGTGAAACCCCGTTTTTACGTTTTTGAAGGGACCGGGGTAATTAATTTTTATTTAGATAATTACGTAAATCAGTTTGGTACTTTTGTTACAGCTCTTTCGATCTTATAAATCGATAAGATAGTTTCTTGTACGTTTTCAATGATAGTAAAATAGTTTTTAAGGTCACTAATGTGCCACATAGCATCTTCTTTTGTTGGAATTGGATGGATTAAGTTTACATAGATGTGACTATCCACTATATCATCGATATCCATAATTTCAGATGTCATCAAGTTAATGTCGAGGTCCTTGTAATTTTTGTAGTAGTAATGTTTACTAGTACCAAATTTTTGCGGTAGTAATGATTAAATTTAGTAATGGATTATTACCTTTTCTTCATGAGATAATTCTTCGTTGTATAAATTTTAGAATTATTCTTATTATTTTTGATCTTTATTTCTTCAATTCATCCCATGCTCTAACAGTGCAGAGCTCTTAAATGAGCATGGCATCTATCTTGGAATAAGATATTTTTTCTGTTCTTAGCTCCCATCAAAGCAACTAAGCATAAAAGCTACTTTTCATACAATTTTTAAGTCATCCATGCTTTTTAAATTGGTAATGACTTGACATTTATGAAGCACCGAGGTTTTTGCGCTTTTCCAATCACTAACAGAGAAAACCTCTCACTGACATTTGAATTTGTAATTAAAAGAACAGTTAGCTTGTTTTTACTTAATTTCCTTTCATGACAATTTTTACCCTTAAAGGCGAATGTTCTCGAGGGAAGAACATTGAAGAACTGTCCTGTTTCATCAGCATTAAAAATATCTCTTGGAGCAAAGTCTGGAATTAGATTCCAATTTTCTGCGATGTTCAAATCAATACTTCGAGATTCCCCGCTAATTGGTCTTAAGACCAAGGGTGAGCAACCCGCGGCCCGCGGGCCGCATGTGGCCCGCCACACTATCTCGTGCGGCTCTTCGTAGATTTTACGTTTAAACTTTTAAAATTCCTACAGTGTCCTACAGCCTCATTGTACCATAGGCTTAATCGTATACTTTCGCCGTTTTTTTAATAGTATTTCTATTAACCTAGCCGTGCCGAAGGGGTTTATTTAGGATCGCAAGTTTTGATTTTTCTCGAATAACTCTTTCAAAGTACCAGACTCATTGGCCTAAAAGATTTTTTACCAAAAAAATTGTACCACGTTATTTAATTAATTTATTTAAAAAAAAATGTTTTTTATTGAATAGAATATCAGATCAAACCCTAAGGACATTTCTTATTCATTTTACCAATGATTTTTTTTATGTACGTAAAATAAATTAATGAGAGTAGAATGAAGATTCGACCAAAAATAGTCAGAGTGAAAAGGGTTAATATAACACTTATATATCACAAACTATTTTTATTTGTCAAAAAATGTCTAAAAAATAAATATTATAAGTAATCATTGACCTTTATTGTCCATAATTGCAAAAAAAAATAAAAACCACAATACTCGCTAATGTAGCCACGTTTTGTAGCCAATGTTTTTCTCGCTCGCATCCAGTACGATGTGCCAAGAGCGATTAAAACGTATACTAGTGACACGTGTCGCGAGAATTTGGCGGTCGGTCTACCGGCGGCATGTCCCCAGTCTACGGCGGGATATTGTCGGGTGTACGTGTCATTTACGCGTTATATTGATTAGTAGAATAATCTAAAACATCGACCAAATTTTTAAGCATATGAATAACTATAATTATTCTTCGAATAATCATGACTTGAACAATATCATGACTTGAAATGCTTGGGGTCTATTTTACATTATAGTAGATCCCATTCGGACTACGCGGATGGTTTCAAGCAGCCATGACAGATCGGTTTATAAGTATTTTATTTCTGTATTTTTTATACGAGGTTTATTTTGTTAATATAAAGATACATTGAGTTCATTATTTACTGCTTGTCTTATCATAAGCTTCTTACATGCACAACATTTTTAAATTGGTAGCTGGCCTGTTGTTAAAAAAGGTTGCTCATCCCTGCTTTACACCACAGAATTCCTCTTCTTGAAACGAATTGATGCAGTATATCCTTCGTTATTAAATCGAGACGCAATGTGCAGGGCCTTATCTCTAATTAATTGACTGTTGACTTACATATTGGTGGACTTCCTAATATTCATTCCTAACATCCAAAAACGTTGTGTATTTATTTAAATGTTTGAAAATTGATTCGAATTTAAAATATTTTAAACGTAAATTACGGGAAATATAAAACGTAAATGCACTAAAATAAAACGGGACTTTAAAATTTGGACGCAAATAGCGAGAAAACGTGAAATCCGGGCACGTAAAAACAGGGTTTCACTGTAGTTATTTATAATACGTCGAATTTTAATTTCTAACATTATTTCGTTTTTAATTATTATTTAGAAAATATATATGTTCGCAATTCATATTGGCGTTGTTTTGAACAAGTTTGTAATTTAACTTTCCCAGAATCTATAATATGATATTATGTATGACCTTCCTGGAATCCAGATGTATTCCAGAAATTTGCGAAACTCATCTCATATGCACTAATGGCTTTAAATTGTTTCCTCTACTTCTATTATTATATACAATCTATGCAGATCGTATATGTAAAGAATTTGAAAATTATGAACATTCTTCAATAGATATTTAATATTTAACATATTCATCATTTATTTTATTTTTTTAAGTGAATATCTATGGTTTTATTAAATAATTTATAATTAAGTTAGAAGTCGGATAGGTGTCCGACGAAAACTATGAATTTTCTTCATAACACTGGCCAGTAGGTATGTAAGAGGAAGTTACCAATTATCCCTTTGTTGGAATTAATTAATATAATGCCATCTATCCTGCATCGAATAAATAATTATACAACAAATAATATCAATTTCGATCCAACTGAAATAAAATTAACCAGTGTCGTGGTTTGACACTGGGGGAAATTTTAGTGTGAGAGACTCATTCCCCTTGCATCTTTAGAAACTTTATCGAATCTTTATATGAGTGAATGGTCCTCTGAAATCTTTTAGGCCATCCATCCATCGTATCCAAATAAATAAATGCATAACAGATTTTCTTATAATATAATATTTAACAACACAGGGCACCAATTTTTCTATATAAAATACATATGTATAAATAATATGTTAAAAAATAGTTTTTTTTTAATATTTAATAATAGCGCCCACAATAAAGAAATATAAAATGGTTATAGATTCAATAACTAAACTATTATAGAACTGCTTTTAATCGTGGATTTTTTTTTTATTTAAGTTTTTTAAAAGTATTATATATTATACCTTTAATTTTATATATAATTTTACGAGATATTAGAGTAATTAAAATAGCATAAACAACCAATAAAAATTGTATTTTATATAATTTATTGAATAAGTTTTTGCATCACAATGTTTGTCTTTTAGGAATTGACCCGATTTTTTTAATTTATGGAACCGATCTCTATCACTTTTTTTAACGGTTTTTAGTAGATCTCAACTCTTGTATGAAAAAAGAACTTAACCGCGACCTATCTAAGATAGTAAACGGTTAGGTTAACCTTTCGGCAAAATTTATGAATTCTTTATGATACTGTCCAGAGGGTGAATGTGAGTTTTACAACCCACCCCGCATCTTTAAAATCTTTATCGAACCTTTATATGGGTAAATGGTGATTTAGAATTTACTGTTAAACCATTCATCCATCGTCAAATTAATAAATACATTTAAAAAAATATTAAAACCTGCTTTAAAAAATATTTAATATAGCATCGGTGCTATTTTTTTTTTATTGAGTCGTGAAGCGATTACATATTATTATATTTTTTATAAGATATTCTTATAAAAAATATAGATTATTCTCCTTATGGAGGACCATGGACATGGTTTTCATGGGAACATATAGTGCAGTGGTTTCCCGTTGCCTTCGGTACTATTAGGGGGACCGAAAAGTAATCAATTTTTTTTGCTGGCGTAAAACATTTATTTATTAAAAAAAATCTTATTCAACACTTTTTTCCAGCGTAAACGCAGTTGTTAATGTTGTAATATTTTTTTTTTTACTTCTTAATGTAGGCTCTAACGATCTAAAAATGTGGTAATCCGACGGCGTGAGATCCGGTTAATAGAGTGGATGATTTATAAGTTCCAATCCAAGCTTCCTAATTTTTTCCTGTGTTATTTTTGCAGCGTTATCGTAGATTTTTTTTATTGACCAAAACAGATCGTTTTTTTTGAGCTCTTGTTCATTCGTTTGAGTTGTTCACAATACACTGTCGCTGTAACGATCTGACCAGGTTCAAGTAATTCATAGTGTATAATTCCAGAATAATCACAAAAACACAAACAAGGACTTTCTTTATTGTTAGTGATGGTCGAAAGGTCGGAACAGGTACTCCTTCGCAAGAAAGCCATTGTTTTTTTCATACACGATTATTGTATAGCATCCACTTCTCATCTCCAGTTACAATTCCCTTGAAAAATGGATCGGTTTCATACCGAGACAAAAGAGACGCGCAGATGATACGTCAATTCATGGGGAACCCAAATTCCTTTCCTGTACAATTTTCCTATGCGATTTAGAAGATCCCGAACTATATTTTCAGGTTATCATCTTCTAATTTTTGGGGTCGTCCATTTCATGCGACATCCTTGAGATTTTTAATTCCATCTTTTTGTTTCAGAATATCTCCATATGTATCGGTAATTTTTTCACTGCTTAATTCATAAATGTCTCGATACAATCAAACTGTGAATGAGCCCATCGAATTAATTTTGATTACTTTTCGGTCTCCTTAATATTTCTTTTATGCATTAATGTTAGGAAAACATTTTCACCTATTGTATTTTTATTATGAAAATCGATTTTGTAACGATTTTATATTTATTTTTATGGTATCGATACCGATTTAGAATAGTAGAGAAATTGTTCAGTTATAACACATAGACCGTTGTTGCGCTCGGGCAATAAAAGACGTGATAAATAGTCACCACCTTCAGGGTAGAGATTGAAGGTGGAGACGGCGGAGCCCTCCCAGTGTAAACAGGGGATCCCGGGGAGGGGCCAGTGGGCCGCGGAGGGATCCGGGGGGTGGGCAAGTTTACACTTGATCGTCCTGCCGGTAAAGAAGACGTGACAGACCATTTTTCGTGAATCCCTCTTCATTTGTCAACAAGTAAAGTATTCCACGGGAAGCCCCCCCGAAACGAACTACCTCCATCACGGAGCACACACAGACCTCGCATATTTCACTATCTGTTTGCAATTTGGCGAAATATTAATTTGGGCTTAGAGCTTTGCGTACGCCAACAGGTGGCAATCAATTCCGGTGTCAGTCGCTCGCTCATTAGTCTGCTAACGGCGGAATTGTTTTCGGCGAATTTCGAAGCATTGCAGAAATTCGTCGTCGATTGTGCTCGAACCGCAGGTTTATTAAAAATTAAACGAGACGTGCTATCAGCGTCCGCGTATAAATATATAATAATATTTCGTTCGCAGCGCACAATTAATATAAATATTTATTTCAGATAAATAAGAGCGTTTCAGCACTGTTCTGGAATATAAAAAATGGTCTTCTTTTTCAATTTATCGCCACTTCTATTTCAGAAATAGGACAGACAGTTTTCTCCTCAGGGGCATAGACGCAGTCACGTTCCGCGGGCTGATGTGTCGGTGACAGTTCTTACTTTATTCCCGAGTACGTCTACTCTCTTATATATATATATATTATATATATCCGGAATAAAACATTAAATCCGGGATCAAAACTTAAATATTTTTTTTTGCGCGTCATAAATGCGAACGCCCATATAATTCTTCTGGAATAATTTCGGTGCTTATCACCATATGGCGATAAGGTGGCCCGTGTCCTTTAATGCAGGCGGCCGCCGAGTGTCTTTTGTATGGTCCAGCGGGGTAGGGGCGTCGAATCGTGGGACGCGTTCCGAAATATTATAATAAAATTTTATCGTACGTTTTATTATGTGTGTGTTAGCTTGCCGTATAATACTTGTGATAAAGTTTTAATTTGATATTTCGTGTAAATGGCGTCTGAAAAGTTTTGCAAATATTATGTGCGTTTTAACATACGCCATTAGGTTTCGTGTTAAATATAAAATTTCAATTGTTATTAAGAACTTTTTCATATATATATTTTTTTAATATTTATAAATATTTATATTTTATTTGAATACAATAGAATACTTTAATAAGAGTCATATCAAAATAATAATCCCCTTTGTCAACTTTCTGTAATTTTTTGTTATACACTTCGTTTAAATACTTATTATCGAATTAGATCAAGTCTAGAGGTGGCTTAATCATGCATAATATCTCTCTAATTAGTTATGGTCTTTGATAAGATTTTAGTCCATATTTCAATTAAAAATACCATTAACTTGTTTTTCCTAGTGAGTTTTTGGGATTTTGTACATTTGTAATACTCTATGGCGGATGTTGACTTTTTGGACTGATGCTTATCACATTTTAGACGCCCTTAGTAACATATATTTGAAGGGGGGGTCGTCGGTTGTCTAAGGATAAGGATAATAATGTACCTAATAGGTAAAAAAATATATCCTTAGTTTTTTTTGATCACTATATTTTTTTTATACTGAATCATATTATTTTTATAACAGCATACTTTTTATGCTGCTCAATTTCCAGCTTATATTTTTAACAATTCATTTTTTGCGAGACGAAGGTCGTCAGCCTCCACCCCACCCCTCTTTTGATCAACGAGGTTTCGAATTATTAAAAAAATCTTAGAGTAACAAACATATTATGCTATAAACCGTCTTCTACATTTGAGCCTGGCATATTCTCTATTAGCTTAAACATAAGTAATTGATCTGCCCATGTCATGTTCTGTAGAATGAATGGACATTATTTGTCCATATATATTTCAGTCTTTTATCTCTAATATCTATTGTTAGTTTAGTGAATGCTAAACGTTCATTTTTATTTGTTTTACATTATGGTGAAAATCGTTTTGATTATGTCGTAAAAAAGAACACAAAACTAAATCAAATAAATAAATAAATAAAATAATGAGTAAGGTCTTGGAGCCCTCTTTGGGGCCCCAATGATCGGGGGCCTCTTTGGGGCCTCTAACTGTCGGGGGTCTGATGCTCCAGCGTCATAGGCATCCATATAAATACGCCACTTGTAACACATGTCAAAACGTTTTTGATTTGGTTTATGTCTGGAGATTATCCAGACTAAAGCAAAATATGGAGATTTGGATCGTCATTCCAGGTTCCAGTTTGTTGTTTTACGTAACTTATGACTAGGAGCTTTATCTTCCATAAACGTGAATAGATTTTTTTTCAATTGTGTTGTCAAACAATCCCATAAGTTTATCTTTTAAAACAACAATAAATTTTCCGGAATTTAGAATTCATATAATAAAATATCACAGAATATTAATTCTGATCTTCCTCCATCCAAATTTCACCTTCGAAAAAATTATCCTTTAATGGATCAATGCCTTTACACCCATCCTTTTCCTTTATAATTAATTAATAAATTGGCAGTATCGGCTTTTTTTAGAAACAAATACGTGTTCTTGTTTCTGACTTAAGTCGGCGTTGTTTTTGGAACTTCGGCAATGTTTTTAAACTCTTTTGTGAAGCCCAACATACTATTTTTTTTAAAGAGATTCGTGATCTGTGAGACCTTACCTACCGATTTTTTGTCACCAACCACTGTTTGTACCACAAATATTTTTTTACTGAGGGTCCAGGTCTACCCGATCATTGAGGAATATGTGTTTTTAATCATCCTATTTACAGTCAATAATGAGATGTTTAATTTGACAGATATATCGCATAAAATTATACCGCGTTTAAAATGCCTGATAATTCGACCCCATATGGAGTTGTCTTTCTTAAGCGATCTTTATATACAGGACCTTTAGAAAAATCAACTGATTAATTATTCTAACTAAACAAAGATCCTGGCTACCCAAAACAATTCTTCCCAGGCGTGTTTATATTAGAGTTGGAGCCACCAGACATAATCGATGTCACAGAACCGATTTTTTTCGACACCCTAGTGGATTGTTTGAAGTTTTATGATGAAAATTTTCTGAGAATTTACTAATTTTATATAAATGATTGTCAAGAAAAACTCCTAAACACTTTTTTTATATTCTTGACAACATAATCCCAAATTTATTATATCCAGTTGACACAAAATACATGGAGTTGACTAAAATCCAAGAAAATTTTGATAAAAAACTAAATTAAATTGATATAAAATAATTCACCCCCTGAAACTGAATTAAACTAATATATTTCATCTGAAAAAATATGTAGTCTCTAACGAATATCTAACCACAGAACCACTATGCCCTGGGAAGGTAAACCCTAAACTATTGATCGATAAACGGTCCAGTCTTGATATATTCTTTTTAAGAGGTCCTCTTTTTGAGGAGGTTTTTTCCACGATGAAACGATTGCTATTACGCAACAAGAAAAATAATCACTTGTAACTTGTTATAAGCAGATGACACAGTCGGGAGGGTAAAATCCGATACCAACAGTGCTAAGGTACACGTCCAAACCCAGTAATGAATAGGAGAGGGAAACTCTTTACAAAAAGCCGTATACCAAGACAGCTTAAGTCCTTGCGGTATGGACACAAAAAGGACTCCATTCGAGAGTCTAGTAAGGCACATACTCTCAGCAAGGAAGAGTCTCGATGATGTTCGACATAATACAATATTATTTAGAGCAAAATACAATAATGTTGACTTCACTACATAATGATTGCGACATTGATTTTGAAAACCATTTTAAACCAATTTCAAGAATTAGTATTAGGCATATTGTAGCTTTTGTATGTATGCCTTTTTATTCCAGTAATACCTGATAACTTAATATTCAAATTCTATATTATTTATTAGTTTTTAACAATTGTTTTTGTATTGGAATTATTTTTCGTTATTATTAATATTTGTATTTAATTTTTTTATAGGTAAGTTTGGAGTCCATGCGCGGGATCGATGTTAGTGAAAATTGAAGCGGAAAACCATGAAGCAGATGGAGTTAATGGGACGTTTAAGCCGTAGAACTTGCAAAGAAAAGTAATGTATCTTTTTTGCTGAAATTTCGCAGTATACATCTTTTTGAACTTTCCATCGGACATTGCGATTTATATTAATAAAAGTTGTAATAAAACTGCCGCCGGATATAGATATAGAAAGGAAGCGCGCGCTCGGACCGATAGTCGTTTTTGTTTTGAATAATGGGCGTCGATAACGTCGCGCGCCGCTTTACCGACTGCAACAACATTAGACCGGGCAATATTCTGATACCGAATTCGCAATAGCCTAATACGTTCCGTATACGTGTACAATTTGTCCGACTGGTCGGATTATTCAGCTGACTGCTGTTGATTCTAGCTGAATAAGCCAACGTTGACGGGATAAAATCAACGTCATTCAAAACCTATTATTAAATGTGTTAATTGCAATCTGGCCGGGCGAGTGCAGTGGTGAGATTCAATCCCAATTTCGACGATGGCTAATTAAAGATTAAACGAAATCCAATAATAATTTATTGAAGCGTTTCACACAATACAGAGCCGGACTAATGATAATTGATTGCGGTTAGTTTACATTTGAGCCGATTTATAACAATTATATGTGAGTTTTTGCTTTAAATGTTTTTTTAAACTAATATATTCATATTCGATACAATTATTTGTATTAAAATTAATATAATATTATATGCCCACAGGAGGTTTAAATAATAATAATAAAAAAATAAATATTTTTTTTTAAAAAATCACTTAAAATAAAGCTCTTTTGATGCCATAACTCGATTTGTAGATTTTTTTCTTGTACGTCTTCTATATTAGTAAATAGCTTTTAAAACTCTCAGGATATAATACTTCATAGCATCTTCGTTTGGAATTCGATAAACCAAGTTTAACTGTTTTTCGTCGGATAAGTTTCCTTAAAAACGACAATGTCCATTATATTATCATTTTTTAACATAAATCTCTTTCAATGTCATAACTCAAAATATAAAATCATAAATCAGTGGCGGGTTAGCAGTAAGCAGACTAAGTGGTCGCGGGGGTCCTCGGGATACCAAGGGTTCCCGAAAGAGGCCCCAAGATTTAAAAATTGCTTTATACATTAGGTTTTAAGAAAAAATAAGTTTTTTGGTATATATGAAAATATTATGTTTTGTTGTCCAAATATCTCTTTTTGAAAAATAATGTAAATATTTAACCCAACCGTGTTGATGGGGTCTATTTTAGACCCCAGTCTTAAATCGATTTTAGGTCATTTTGACAAAGATCTTTAATCTTAGCATCTATCTTATAACTGAGCATGTTAATGGAGTTCTTACGGGTTTTAAATACCCCTGACATTTGCTTAAATCCCAGACAAATTAAGTAAACAGCAAAATAAAAATAAAATTATATTTAAAGATAAATACAGTTGTAAAAAGTACATTCCAAAGAATATTATTGAAATATCCATTTTCTCTGAAAGGCAAAATGTAGGGGGCAAGTTTCCTATTCGAGTCGAAAATCAAAATCGTAATAGAGCAGAGTTTCTACTAGAAAATATAATATCCCGGGATCTTTAAAGTAATCGTTACTACGAATTTGCAAGAAATAAAGCAAGACGGAAATTTATATACAATAGTATTTGTTACAATAGTACAATAATATTTAAGGGTTTTCTTGAGATATTTATTTTATACTAAAATCTCGACCAACGATTTTTTACTACTTGAGATCCACCACTTGACTGGATTGTATGATTTCTACTTGGCTCGATTCTTAAAACTTCAGATGGCATAACAATAGAAACAAGGTACACATAATTTTAAAATGGTTCGTTTCATATTTTAAGATTTAGTTTCCACTTCGTCTTCCTGTTCCTCGTCGATTCCAGCGTACCTTAACAATATAATAAATTATATCTAAAATCAACACGTTTTTTTTAGATGGTTCTTCTTGTTCTAACTTTAATAATAATATCTGTACCAGGTCTTAGCGGTAAGAAAGCACAGATTATTCCAAAGTCTAATAATTGCAATTTGCTAGTACAATTGGGAGGAATAGTAGCTAATTTTATATTATTTCGTTAGTTAATAAGTACTTAAGAACTGTTAAATAATATTGAGGCCAATACATCTGATCTACAATGCGAAAAAGGTTAATGGAATCTATATAGTCGTGATATATTTTAAAAATAAGCTTCAGATTCGATAGAAAATTCAATACTTTTCGAAAAATTGATTGACAATTTCTTTGGATTAGTTGTTTTAGTTAAAATGATATATTTATTGAAGAAGCTTTTTAATTAATGTATGAATGATTGTCTCTGAAATGTAAGTCGATCGATAGTTAATGGTCAAGTGATCGGAAAGTCTCCATACTTGAATCAGAAGGGTCTCCTGGAAGTCTTCTTGCATGCGTCTCATGTAGCGACACCCATAATAGGAGTCTGGTGCCAGATTATCTGCAGGGTCTCCTTTTTTACGTAGTCTGTTCTTTATTTATTGTGTCCTATGTCTGTCAATTGTTAGTCGATGTGGTTTACCACGAGGAAGATAAGAAGATATATCCAGAGCTGTCATGGCGGCATCCGTGTGTAGCGCAACAAGATGGCGAATACATCTTACAACGAAGCGAACTGCGGAAACGTCCTAACCCTTTGGCTGCAACGACTTATTTTATGAACTTGCCAGAATTGCCGTGATTCTGACATTAAAAAATAATATTTGGTCGAGGGACATTTTTTTCTCAGTACGATACATTAATCATGGACTGGCTGGCCAGAGAAGGGTATCATTTTGGCGTACAAATGACTCTGACGTTAGAGCTCCTCGAGGTTTACAACTGATACCACCGATAGTGTTGATCATAAGACTCCGATTGAGCTATTTACGCTTGTCGGATAAAAACACACTCCCTCTAATGCAAGCAAACCGCTGAAAACACTGACTACATTTTTTTATCCAGACATATGCAGTTTAAACCCCGTTTTTACGTGCCTAGTATTCACGTTTTCCCACTGTTTGCGTTCAATTTTTACAATCATGTTTTATTTTAGTACTCCGAATCTACGTTTTGCCTCTTGTTATATTTTTTAATAATTCCTTCAAAAACGAAATAAAGAGGTGTTACTGTATATCAATCATTATAGAAGAAAATGTATTTTTTTAATATGCAATACAGACCGTCCAAAATGTATCGCATACTTTTATTATTTTACGATGCCGAGCCGTCGTATCGGACAATACTGGGTAAGCAACAAAAGACGATTAAATCGACCCTTGGCAGCCAAAGGGTTAACGTTTCGACCGCCAAGGATAAAGATAAAGAGAGGGGTTTACTACCCGCGCGACGCCTTGGCGGTAGCGCTGATGATCATTTTGTTAGACGGGATAACGCCACTTCATCCCGCTAGGGGGGCTATATGTCACTCATTATAATGGGACATATTTAAATTAAAGCGCGGGAAGTTATTTCGCATCTGCAGTATGAGAAATATCATATTCATATTTACTAAGTTTTCATTCTAAGTGTCAGTTTTGATTTTGTACGTTCAGTGCACTCGACAGAATTGTAAGAAGATCTACTGTCGAAGATACTAAGTTTAATGAAATGGGCGCACCGTTGCACATTATCCAAAGTCTGTATAAAAACAACACTGTAATAGTCAAAATAGTCGAAAAAGTTGTCGGTGCTCAAAGGAGTGAGACCTGTCTCACCAGACCTATTCAACTTATACGGAGAGTATATCATGAGAAAAGCTCTTGAAAACTGGGAAGGCGTATTTAAAATAGCGCGGAAAATAAATTCAAATCTTAGATATGCGGACGATACGAAGAAATATAAAAAGACAAAAAAACGTCTAGTGCAGAGTCTGGTATTCTCAATTTTTATTTACGGCGTAGAAACCTGGACCATAAAAGAAAATTGACGCCTTTGAAATGTGGTGCTGGTGACGTCTGCTGAGAATACCATGGACCGCTAAACGCACAAACGTGTTTGTCCTAAAATAAATGGGGAACTACAAAGAAGACCGACTTTCGACCATATGTTTCTTATGGATTCTTCGATACTTTGAACATCTCGTCAGAAGAAACGATAGCTTGAAGAAACTCGTCGCGCTTGGAAGCGTACAAGGATGCAGGGGGGGGGGGCAGGGCATCCACCTGCTGAAGCAACCAAGTGAAGACCAAATACCGCCATAGGCTTCACTAGGGTACCGACCAAAGAAGAAGACTAATTTTGACTAATTATTTTTGCACCTCTACGTCTTCCAGTCATGTTGTTAACGATTCTTTGCTGACGATCCCAATCCCATTTTAGTTGTCAATGCTAAATTATATCATAAAGATTTTCTAATCCTCGTCCAACAGTATTTAACTATATTGCAATCCGTTCTTTCAAATAAATGAAAACTAGGCATTTTTTTAAAAATAAATTTAAATAAAAAATGTTTACCATATCGTGAACAATGCTAAATATCTGTTATTAATTTTCTCTGTATTTATGTACACATTCTATAAAACTATAATTGCGGGCAAATTACACAGCTCGCACGTACCCCTAACAATTTCCATCATTTAGCGGGGTCTACACGATTTATTTATTTTCTGAAATCGAAGGTCTTTAGTTCGAATCAATACAAACGAGTAATTTATGCCCCTGTCTGTTGTTGTTTGCCGCCTTTTTTTTAAATGCACAAAACAACGGTCAACAGAACAAAACGCCAAAGTAAAGCCTTCCGCCCATTAATGTTTCTGCGGATGGGGTGCTGGCGAGGCGAAGGGGGTGGGGGGTTAAACAATTAAATGTTGTTTTAGCATTTCGTTGGGGTGATTTTCGCCCCGTGATTGCTTTCCTTACCAACAACAGAAACAATCAATCGAACCGAAAGTTTTTAACTCGACCTCGTTTATTTTTCTTATAAATTTAAACAAAAGCCCGGGGAATCACGCCGTTGTTTGAACAGAAAAATTCGACCGCGATGTTATCGAAACACCCCATAGTTTGGCATTGTACATATGATCAATTACGATACTGTCATGTGTGAGCCGAGAGCCGAAGTGCCAATACCCCTATCGGTGGACGTGTGTACTAATAATAGAAACCGAATAGAGTAGATACAGGTGATATTGATATTGATGAGTCCCATAGTGGCGACACATATACAGGATGATCAGCCAATTCAATTTAATTGAATATTTTTTCCTATTGATTTACAACCGCCGGAAGCCATTAGCTTTAATGGGCTAATCGGCTAATGCCAGAAGTGGCGCTTAAAACGATTAACTCGTAATTCAATTTGATAAATGGTATTTTTCGGCTGATAAAAAATGTATTTCATCGTATCGGGTGTGAATCTCGCGTTAGGACTCCTCGACTCTGTTGTGTCGGCCGAAGGAAAATCTCGATAATTTATGAGGGAACAGTTGTTTCATTGCCACTTTTATTCCATCATAAAAATCCGCATCCGAAATAAACTTGCAATTACTATAACTCCCGAATATACGCACATCGAATCAATATATAAATATATATATATATTTTTTCAGAAGATGGACCTGCGTTTTCCGCGCCTATACGTTTTTTTCTGTAAATTCATGTTAGGCGTGTGTATGTATATATACAAAGGCAAACAAAATATAATACCATCATCAATAACCGAACCCCATCAATCAAATTTTATCATTCCAACCATAAACATTTTGGATTCGTTTCGACTATTTGGCAGGGGGGGGGGGTGTCGGGGTATCGCCTTTGAGGTCACGAGAAAATGAAAATAAATTACCAAAAAAATTGTAAATAAATAAATAAATATACATCCGTTCGCAAATGGATAATCAATTCTGTGGATGGCGAGTGAAATATTTTTTTGTATATAAATACATCAATGCCTCGATTTATACGTTATCTCTTTAATGCGATTTCGCTTTTCGTGGTCAATTTTTTTTTAACAAAATTGTAGTAGCATTCATATTAGGTGTACCGGAAAGAAATCCATTTTTTATGTCTTATTTGAGATCAGTCTGTCCTGAACACGGTGGTCTAAACATCTTTGGATTTTTTTTTCTATAGTACTGTTCTTCGGCTTTTTTTTGTGTCATATATTGTATTTTATTTTAAAGAATGAACTGAACAAGTTCTAAGCTACCGAAAAACACATACAGCATTGTATGCTACTTTATATCAACTAAAACCATTATTCGAACTTTCGGTGAAGTAATAACAGCAAATAGATGTCAGTTTTTGTTCCAGCGATTTGAATCGAGTGATAGAAGCTTAGCAGATGCCCCAAGATCAGTACGACCTTTAAAATTAGACGATGATCTGCTGAAAGCCGTGGTAGAATCTGCTGCTCTCTAACAGAAGAGCAAATGTGTATCTGTTTCTCTTTGTTGTCAAGAAACAAAGTTCGCTTGTATTTGAGTCAAATTGTGACCAGTGACGAAAAATGGATTGCGTACGACAATGTGACTCGAAAAAACAATGGCTATCAAAAAACCAAGTACCTGTTCCAGCCCTGAAGTCCGGTCTCACCATTCGCAAGGTCCTTTTGTGTATCTGGTAGGATTCATGGGATTATCCATTATGTGTTATTGAAACCAGGAATTACAATAACTGCAGAACTGTTTATTGTGGACAACTCGAAAGATTAAACGATTCATATTCACTAGTTGTTCCTTTAGATTTTTATCTTTTTAGGTCAATGGAACATTCCTTAAAGGACAAAAAATTGAGTCTGAAAGAAGTCGAAAGTCATATAAATACATATTTTAACTCCAAACTCTCAAGTTTTTACAGAATGGGGATTGTAAAATTGCCTGAAAGATGGAAAGCAGTCTTAGATAACAAAGGAGGTTATGATTTGTAACAATATGTTCCAAATATTTAAATAAATGGTTATGATTTTGAAAAAAAAAACAAATGGATTTCTTTCCAATACACCTAATATAATCAAATATGAGCACATTTTATTATTTAATAGAGTAAAAATTCGATCTAACTGACTATTACTAGTGAGGGAGTATCCGTTAAAGCCAAAATGCCTACTACTAGTGGTAAAGTAATTAATTAAAACTATACTTTATATGAAAAAAAATATACCCTTTCCTCTGATTTATCACGAATTTTACAAGAAAATGTAAGAAATGAATATTATAAAATTACGATATAATATTTTACCACACCTATTCCATCACTTTAATTTGTATTAATTTTTCATTTTTTTTAACCTAATCTACTATGAGTTGAGTCATAAATAACTTCCGATTCGGGTAGACAGTTTCTATTGTTTGGACTCACTCACAGTAAGTCATCCAACAAGGGGATTTTTGTTTTCACTAGATAGATAAGTGACCTGTTAGTCATTTACCAACTGTTTAGTGTGGTGGACGTTACAGTGGTGTTATTCCGAACCCTTAAAATGGAAAATCAAAAGGTGCATATTCGTCTTATGATGCTTTGGGAATTGAATCTTTGGGCAGAGAATCTCAATTCGTCACTAACTACAGTATATTGCCACCCGGAAAATTTGGCGAAAATCTGCAAGGCATATACCCATATGCCTTGCAGATACCACGTGATTTCAGTGACCGAAATAAGGCAGATCGAATGTCTATTGTCACAGGTCTTCTTTTACGGCATATTATCGAGCCTTTTTTGGACAGGACAATAACAGGCGATTAAAAACGGATCACCTATAAAAATATTGTCCGCAAAAGGCAATGATTGGATAAGGATCAACCACCCCTACCGAACCCTAAAGCCAATATTTATGGCAAAAAAAAATTATTGTGTGTATGGTGGGATCATCGAAGAATAATCCACCACGAGCTGATGAAGTGCTACGAAACGATTACTGCCGATACATACGTTTAGCAGCTGCAAAGGGTTCATGAAAAACTACTGGAAAAGTGTACTATCGGTAAACAAAAAGCGACCTTCTGTATACGGCAATACGAAAATCTTCTCTTTACCTACACTAACTGACAAATAGCTAAACTGAGGCTGGAGATCACGTGTCCAGGGCATATAAAAACCTGCCCCAAACAAACTTACGCAGCAAACAAAAAGCGATCTTCTGTATATGGTAATACAGATATTTTTTTTTGCCTCCACCAAATAATAACACTCGTTCGCGTCAAATATAGCGACCACATATACAAGAATACCCAAATACATACGAATACGGTTCTGTTCGCATATTTCAGTTAATTATTATTTTTTTATTAAAAGAAATGTATGTGGGGCAATGCCCCGGTTGCCTCTAAGGACGAACCGCCCTGGGGGAACACAATTTTTTATTGTTTCTCAAACAACTCTATTAATATAAATCTTATATAACACAAACTATTTGTATTTGTCTATAAACGTGCGAGTGCGTAAAGTTTCAATCAATATATTGACTTGAAATGCTTGGGGTCATTGAGAGACCCCTTCGGACGACGCGGTTGTTTTCGAGCCGCCGTGACGGATTTATTAAAAAAAACGTCCATTCTTTAGAACACTCCTAATAGCAATGGGCACTCATGCACTCAAGTCGATCAGCCCTCGATACTTTCTTTTAGTCCAAACCCACCAAATTTTATGAGGAAGGGTTAATTAAGTTGCCAATATGATGGGAGAGGGTTATATTTAACAGTGGTGAACACATAAAAGATTATTATAGTTTTGTAATTTTTTTATTAAAGTTATTTATAACTCAACCTAATAGATATATTAATATATACGATAAAACGTGTCGAGGAAAGGGGCGACCTCTCTGACCGATTTTTAATTATCTCTGTATTGATCCACGTGTGCGTACATTTTCCGATTGAGAGATCGCGCGGCACGGCAGACGCGTCTCTCGTCTCTTCATTAATATTTGTCAGGCATCTTAGTTTGCCGGCGTGAATTCTGAATATGCTCTAAAGATGTAAATAAATTGAAATTCTGTGTTGATATGAAAATCGAAATTAGGTTAGTTCAATAGTAACTTCTCGGGAGTACCTGAGAAACGCGAATTGTCAAACACGTGACTGTTTTGTATTACACGCGGGGCCAATCTATGAATAATAAGATGTTGCATGTACCGCGTCTTGTTTAAATACCGACCGAATAAATTTTGGCGATTTTATTTTGGACCGCGTTGCTAATTCGGCTGCTTCGGGTGACTTAAATATTGAACGACCATTGAGAGTGTGCTAAATTATTTGCAATTTTTAGTGTTAACCGTGGACGCGTAGGTGGGGGCCGTCAGGGTTTGATTTATTCGCGCGCTGTTATCGGCTCGTGGCTCCGCCATTTGGTACCCCTGTATGTCCAAAGGCATTCAAATCATAATGCAAACGTGTACCGTTGTGTGAATAAATAATGCCTCGACAAATGTCTGCGATAGTCAGGATCTTCGTTTCAGCCTATTTTTGATTATTTTAATTAAATTCATAGACGTATGCGTATAGCAGATTTTTATTTTATTTAAGTGGCCTTCTAACCTTGAGGTGAGTCTTTGCCACCTTAAGGACGCTACGCGATCTTCAGCAGAGACACGTCCGTCCCAACCAGGACTGTGACGGTCGTCCTCCAGATTATCTTAGCTCTTCTAATATGGGTCAGGTCGCCAGCCATGAGCTCGGGAGTCGAGCTGTTAATGCCCAAATTGTAATAATAAAAACAGACAAGTCTCTGTTGGGGCTTGGGCGATGGATGGAGGAGGCCCAGGACCGGCAGAGATGGCGTAATGCCCTTCAGGTGGCAGGGATTCGTTTCGGGTCGGGGGCCACACAATAATAATAATAATAATAACGAGGCTGGGGCTAATTCGTATTTAATTTTACGGTCTGATCGGGTGCTACGGGCACCTCCTGTAGCGCACACATCACCGAATTGACCTGGATAGCGGTTTGGCTCCTAATAGCTTCGAATAATCTAATAAAAACCATAATTGGGCCCAACCGCCATCTCCACTACGTCCAATACCAACACTCGACTCAACTCATGAGTGCCCATTTGTATTAGGAGTATTCTAAAGAATGGTCGTTTTTTTAACCCATCCTTCACGGCTGCTCAAAAACAACCGAGGGGTCACTCAGGGACCCCAAGCATTTCAAGTCAAGATTTATATTAATAGAGTTATTTGAGAAAAATTAAAAACTTGGATTCCCTTATGGCGGCTCGTCCTTAGGGGCAACCGGGGCACTGCCCCACATACATTTCTCCCTATAAAAATAAAATAATTAGCTGAAATATTTGTATAAAACCGTATTCGTATGTGTTTGGGTATTCTTATATACGTGATCGCTAGATTTGACGTGAACGAGTGTTATTATTTGGTGGAGGGAAAGAGAGAAGTTCTGTATTACCGTATATAGAAAGTCGCTTTTTGTTTGCTGCGTAAGTTTGTTCGGGGCAGATTTTGATTTGCCCTGGACACCTGATCGCCAGCCTCAGTTTAGCTGTTTGTCAGTCAGTGGAGGTAAAGAGAATAGTTTCGTATTACCGTATACAGAAGGTCGCTTTTCATTTGCTGTGTAAAGGTCTGTTTGGACCAACTCTGTATTTGCACCGCTGATCAATATTTTCTACTCGATTCGAAAAATAAACGACACCTTCAACGTTTTTTCACTATATTTTGCGTTTAAAGGTGAAGTACATATTTTTCATCTCCACTTATCAGGTTTTCCAAAATGGTGTTTTGGATTCCATTTACTATAAATGTTCAAAAACATTTATTCAATCGATTCTCTTAGCTCATGCGGTATCCATTTTCCTGCTTCCAACGAAAACATGAATAGTTTTACAATATTTAATATATAATACCTAAATATAATGTAAATGCTCACATTTTTTGTATTAAAATAATAAAATATAGGTATGTTGGGATGCTAAAAGTTATTTGTTAGTAGTAGAATCATATTAGGGTTATTTGATTTTCTGAAGTTTTAAGTTAAATTAAAGGAGAAGTGAAGTGAAGCATGTATATTTTTAATATGGAGAGCGAATATTCAGGGGCGACTTGTCCATATACACTGCGGAGCTGCAGCCCCTCTAAGAAAATTGAGAAAAAATATATTTTTAAATATAAATATATATGTATCTATAGATTATGTACACGAAAATAAATATAGTTTATTTTTATTAATATGGTCGGTGGCGCTGCCTGTTTGTCAGTGCTGTGGAGTCGTGTATTGGGTGGATGCAGGCTGGTAAAGGAGTACAGGTAGGGGGGGGGGGTCTTTATGTATCAGTCATACTAACTCACAGCTTCTTTGTGCCGCATGTCACTAATTTTATTATTGTTAATATTATTTAGTATTTTTACCTCATCCTACTTTTTATATTTTAAATAAAATATGATCGAAGTATGCTTTTTTAATATTTAATATTCCGCAGCACCCCCAAATATTTTACCCACGAGCCACCACTAATAGCCACCGCCACCATCTAGTCGTTTCTGGTCACATTTTATTATATTTTATATACCTTATATTTTATATCCCTACGTTTTAAATAATAATATATTTTTAATATGTTTCACTTGTTTCATTTTTATTCTGAAACTATTGATAACAAATCTTTATTCAATTCTAAAAAAAATATAATGACTTCTTATTTTAACCATTTTCTTTGAATGGTCCACATTAATTAAGAATCAAAACCGCTAAATCAAATTTTTTTGACGCCGAAGTTTTAAAAACTTTAGTCAATAAATTCGCCATTCACTCGCATATTTCATAAATTTAAATTTCATCGCGTTCGTTAGAATCTCATAAATGTCCCACTATTTTGAAAAGAATTTCACTTTATCGCTTGAACGGGTGTTATTGATTCTATGTACGTCGAGCCAAAATCGAATTACTTCTTCTTCTTCTATGATACAACATTTTATAATGAACTATACTATTAGCGTTTAATCACTCTGAAGAAATCCTCCTCAATGGTAATTGGACATTATAATTTTAAATAAATAAATGAATTTATTGAATGAATGGAACAAAAATCCACTATATTAATAAACATCTTAATTATATATGAATATACCTTATGTGATAATTCATATCTAAGAAATTAATAAAACAATAATTAGATCTAAACAAAAAATATAAATGAAATCCAGAATTCTTCTACGCTCGCAGTAATATTTAAGTTATAAAGAATTTTTTTTGTTCATAGAATAATCAATTTTCAAAAATATGTCAAGATATTGACGAAGAATTCATATATATCTTGACTTAAAATTCTTGGGGTCCCTGAGAGACCCCCTTCGGACGACGCGGTTGTTATCAAGCCGTCGCGTAGTGTGACGGATCATAAATACAACTGCCAAAAATTTCGATAGATTCACCTGATCAGGTGTTTGATGCCGACGAAACTGGATTGTAGTGGAAGAAAACACCTAGCATTTTTTTTTATACAGTAATACATCCGATGATCGAATTGTGAAATCATTACTGATCAACCAAGCTCTTAGGCCAACATCATTGAAGAGTATAAATATGAACTATATCTCTATACATTGGAGGGCTAAAAAGAAAGCTTGGTTGACGACATTAATTATTTTTATAATATAGAGTGTTGTGATTTTTTCGAACGTATCCCTACATCTTGCACAAGTCTCTTTTATACTCGGCTTTTTTATTCCTGTTATTATGTATCTGAAAATATAAATAAAACTTATATAATTAATCTAGTCGGTGCCTACGTCGGCTGTGTTAATCCGTGCGATATGTAGCAAAAGCGCTGCCTGGTTGTCAGCACTACCGAAGTCGTGTATTGAATGAATGCGGGGCGGTAGCGGAGTGAGAGGGGGTCTCGCCGCTAAGCACCGTGTCGAGCTGCAACTCGGTGCAGTCATACTGACTCACTGTATTGTATACTGACTCACAGCTACTTATTCAATAAAATATTTGCAAAATATACCACTCTTAACTTTTAATATTCTTTTAAATATGCTTTTGTACTACGCGAGATATATTAACTAATACAACGTGTACTGAGTTTTGATCCGACTGATCCAGAATAAATCTATACGGAGGGTATAAAGAAAAGCTCTTGAAAACTGGGAGGTCGGATTTAAAATAGCGGGTAAAAAAAATCAAACCTCAGATATGCGGATGATACGATGTTGATAGCCACCAACGAAGAAGAAATGGCCGATCTGCTCAAAAAAGTTATCTGTG
>JAGXCT010036516.1:25456-46057 GCA_022495035.1 Philopotamus ludificatus | reverse complement strand
GCAAGTGATTATTAGCCCTGTCGCGCAATAGCAATCCTTTCATCATGGGAAAGAATGATACTTATTATTTACTATATAAAACTTTCAATCAAAAAGCTTTCGATACCGTTTCGGTTTAGATTGAAAATATTCGTTTAAGGCAGGAATGAGCAACCCACGACCCGCGTGCCTCATGCTAGCTCCTGCGGCCATTCGAAGATTTTACATTTTAACTTTTAAAAATTCCTACAATCTCCCGCAGCCTCATTGTACCACAGTTTTTTTAATAGGATTTATATTTTAACCTAGCCGTATCGAAGGGGTCTTTTGAGGATCGCAAGTTCAGATTTTTCTTCAATAATTATTTTATTTAATTCTTATATATCACAAACTATTTGTATTTGTCTAAAAAATAAATATTATAAATAATCATTTCTTTCCTTATCTAAACTTATCTTCTTTATTATCTAAAATCGCGAAAAAAAATAAAAAACCACAATATTCGGTTCTGTAGCTACGGGCGCTATGTTTTTTCTCGCTCGCATCCAGTACGATGTGCCAAGAGCTATTGAAACGTATACTAGTGACACGTGCCGCGCCATTAACGCGTCATATAAATTAGTAGAAAAATCCAAAATATCGACCAGATTTTGAAGGATATGAATAACTATATTTATTCTTCGAATAATTTATTTTTTTAGAAAAATAGCATCAATTTCTTGACTGGAAATGCCTGGGGTCTATTTTCCATTATAAATAGACCCACCTACGGACTACGCGGATGGGTTCAAGCCGCTATGACAGACTGATTAATAAGCGTTTTATTTGTAAATTTTTATACCAGGTTTTTTTTGTAATAATTTGAGTTCATTATTTAGTATTTGTATTATTATTAATTTATTAAATGCACAAAGTTTTTAAATTTGTAGCTGGCCCATTGTAAAAAAAAGGTTGCTCATCCCTGGTTTAACAGTTCAGACGCCACGGCGTGCAGGCACGCGAATCTGGCTAACCAACAGCGGCAAACGCTACTACGAATTTATTTATGAATAAATATAATATTTTTAAATGAAAATTAATGCAGAGACATCTTTTTAAGGCAATGTGATTGTTAGAATGTCGATATATTTAGCCGTTACATTTTATTTGAAGTTTTCATATCTCACTTATGGATTGCTCTCTGTAACTGGAAAGATAATAATCAGATGGAACAAGTTAAGTGATTATGTACAGTAAGTCTACGATTTACACGATTAATTGGTTTCGAAGGTTATTGCATAAGTCGAAAAATTGCGTAAGTCAAACACAAAATCTACATTTTTGGCAAAAAATATGTTTTTGTTTTAGAGGATAGGTGAAAGCAAAATATATCTTAATATTCAAGTCAAGAAAATATATTTATTGCAAATATTTCACATGTTAATTGTCTTTTAGTCCTTTTCTTTTCTTCATAAATTAAAGTGTAGCATCCAATGTCAGTATTTGTAACTTTGGCATATCGTTCAGGATCAGAGTCTTGAGTTTCTGGAAGTTGTATTGTAAGCACGTGACGTTAGAGAGTCGTATGTCACATATTGTTTCCTCTATGTAAAGTAGCTGGAGAAGAAATGTGAGAGATTTTCCGAGAGCCTAAAATGATCTAGTTTCAAAATGAGTCTAGCATGATCGATTTTATTAAATGCTTTTTTATTGTCGTTATAGATAGCGTCGACTTGGACCCTCTTATTGAGTGACTTAGACACAAAATATGAAAAACTAAGAAGGTCCGTGACTATTAATTTTTCAGGCCAAAATGTTGCTCAACGATAATTCTACTTTCAATATGATACAATTTGTATTTATGTGGTTGAAGACTTTTGATTCCACTAATGTGTGGGACGATTAATAAAAACGTAGAATTTTTTTTAAATCTTTGTTTATTCATCAATATTAATTTTGTTACCTATAAAGCAGGAATGAACAAAATGCGGCCCGCGGGCGAATTTTTAACGACTCACAGAGCTCTTTGCACGCACTTGCCATTGAATCATAAAAAAATATATTTTTTAATAATTGTCTTGGGCCAAAATAATACAACAATTTCCATTTATATTTTTCATGGTTTATTTCCTTTTTCATCGTCATTATTTTATTTTCTATAAATTAATATTATTTACATTAAATAACCTGGCAACACTTAGCACCACACTATTTTTCAGCGTGATATCTAAGACGTTTTATTAATCCCATTCTTTTGAATGAGCCTTTAAAAATCATCCAAATAATGTAAGACTAAGTTTTGGGGTTGAATGATGAAAGAAAAATAGGGCATTAGGTAAATAAAGCTGTTATCATATTCATAATCATGTTATCATATTAATATATTTTCCGATCTTACCGATGGAATATTTATTTGTCTGATAAAATCGAGACGAATAAAATAGTTATCACTATATTAAAAAAATCTAGATAAGTATCGACAATTTATAGATATGGATATTTTAAGTTGGGGCTAAAAAGTTATTGGAATATCTACGATTTAAAGTGTAGGCACATTTTTTGCTACATTTTTTATGACTATGACATGACTGCTTTTTAAGTTATGGAACTTATTTTTTATCGGAAAAATCTTCTAGATTTTTTAAAATTGCATTCAGTCCTCGACTTACGCGATTTTTAAAAGATACGAAATAAACAGGAAAGTTACAAAGAGTAGGCTTTAATTTATGAACAAATTAAAGGGTTAAAAGACAATTAACACTAGACCGATACTTGAAGTATTTCGTCATTTACCTATCCTTCAAAACTAAATATTTTTTTTGTTGCTAAAAATGCTAAATTTAGTGCTTTTCTCAACCTACGCGGTTTTTTAAATTGCTCAAAAACCTTCAGAACCAATTAATCGCTTAAGTCGAGGACCGATTATAGTTGATTTTTCACTATATGTCTCAATTTAAATCATTTAATATTTTTGTACTTTCATTATTTGGAAAAAAGAGGACGTCGGAAGGATTTTTCATTTTTAAATTAACATGTTTTTACTGGATTTTATATTATAATATTATTTAATAAAAAAAAATATATATTTTCATGAAGAAGCAAGAGGATAAAATCATATGTTAAAGATTCCCAAATATGTGAAATATATACTTTGCCCTTGCTAATTTATTTATTTAGTGGTATTTGTTTATAATACCGACAGAATTGACGTTACATGCAATTTTCCGAAATTTTATTTATGCAAAATTAATTTCAACATGATATTATATTTTGATGCACACATCGATATGCAATTCATTTATAAAATATCTAAAATCAAAAATAGTATAACCGCAATCAGCTTTCACGTTTAATTTAATTATGAAAGGGAGAAGAGGGGGGTAGTGGAGCGTGTGCCATTATTATATCTCGGTCTGAAGATTCGAAATCTCATTGTTGCCAAAAACCACAAAACCATCATTCCATTGATCCGGCAGATTGTGCCAAGTCCATGGGGGCAGTATCAAGTCTTCAAAGAGATTTCTGAATGTACTGTCAAACAATGTTGGACCAACTAGGTCCCCCCATTGAAAAGTTGACCATATTGGAAATCACTCGAGGCCACACCGACAACTCTCTTCGAGAGCACTGAAAAATAGATTTGACGACAAAGTTCGAGGGGCAACGATAGCCATGCACCACTCTTGGAAATTGCCATTTCTTATAACAATACAATACGGCGTGGTCATTCGTAGTGTGGACACTTGTCGACTTAAAGAATGATAGACCGTGGAAGCCATATTGATCAGGGCGTGGTATGGCCGGAAGTTGGATTGAAATCGGTTCCTCAATATCAATGATTTATGCGTTTTTTTATAAGTGTATTCGGGGATGATAAGTAAAGCATAATTCAATAAATTAAACACCAATCAATCAGTTTTAAGTCTTTTATACCAAGTCGTGCTATCGATAAAAAAATATATTTTGAATTGAACTTTTTTTTCATTATTATAATTAATATAATACACTCGCACTTGTAATTAAAAAAAGAGTCTAATAATTAATATATCAATTAATTTTTAAGTAGTGTTAATAATAATGAAGGTTTAAAATAAAAAGGTATTTCTTTTTCTAGTTTTATGATTTAATTTATTTTAATTAAAAATTAATGTAAAATTCATTGAAATATAATTATACAGTTTTTTTACGTCAAATACACCCGTTTGCAAATCAAATGCATCCTTTTACAATTCAAATACAACTTTTTGCAAAACAAATTGACCATTTTAAACAAACAATTAAGCAAACAGTTAAACAATTAAATATTTTTCAATATATATACTTTTTTATCAGTTCCGTCAAAAATGTGATATACGGGTTCTACTGTATTCAGTACCACGAATTTACGTTTTCCCACTAGTTACGGTTTTTTTTATCAGTTCCTTCAAAAACGTAAAAAACGAGTTCCACTGTATTTAGTACCCCGAATTAACGTTTTTCCGCTAATTATGTTTAGTTTTTTATAAGATTTAGAACGAAAATATACATTTCAAATCATTAAAAATATTTGATTTTTTTATTATGGCACATACATCAAGGTAAAATAAAATGGAACGTATTTTGACACAGCCGAAATGCAGCTTAAAAACTTCTAAATATTTTTTTCTTAATTTTTAGAAAATTACTTTAATATTTTTTATCCGGTACGATGTGCTTTTGCGAAAGTGATTTTTCAAACTTCTATACTGTTAAAAAAACGTAATTAGCGGTAAAACATAAATATAGGGTTGGGTTAGGTTAGGTTAGGTTAGGAAAAACGTAAATTTAGGGTTAGATTCGGGGTACTAAATACAGTGGAACCCTTTTTTTACGTTTTTAAAGCAACTGATAAAAAAAGTAATTGGTGGGAAAACGTAAATTCAAGGTACTAAATATAGTGGACCCCGTTTTTTACGTTTTTAAAGGAACTGATAAAACAAAACGTAATTAGCGGGAAAAGTTAAATTCGGAGTACTACATAAATACAGTGGAACCCGCTTTTTACATATTGAAGGAACTTGAAAAAAAAGGTATATATATATATTGAAAAATATTTAATTGGTTAACTTAATTTTTAAAAGGATCAATTTGATTTGCAAAAGGTTGTATTTGATTTTTAAAAAGTTGTACATGATTTGTTAAAAGTTGTATTTCATTTGCAAAAGGGTGGGTGCATTTGATTTGTAAAATGATGCATTTGATCTGCAAAAGGGTGTATTTGACGTAAAAAAACTGTATTATCTTAAATTAAAAAATATCAAATTCAACGTGATAATAAATTATTTTCTTAAGATTGAAATTTTGAACAGGAAAATATATTGTTTAACGTGCCGATGGGGTATATTTGGGAGCCCATATTTTTGAATTTTCTGGAAAAACTCTTTTAAAATAAATCCTACACGTCACAAACACTTTATATTTATCTAAAAAAGTCTACCGAATAACTATTATAAATAATCAACAAGAAAATATTTCTCCGCTCCGTACTGGATACGAGCGAGAAAAAACATCGCGCATGTGCAAGTGCGAGTGAAACCGCACACATGTCTCGTTCTCTTAGTAGCCTAATGGGGTCCAAATTTGGGTAAAAGAACTAAAATGTCTTTATAAGTCTATAACTTGAATATAAGCACAGTTGATAAGCCTGATATAATGATTAGTTTCATGAACTGCTCCTAAAAATCTCTTAAGTGGTATATGATTTTTTATTGCTATTAGAAATGACCTCACTTAATCCATATTTATTTATTTGACTACGATGGATAGATGGCATGACAAAAAGATTCCAAAGCGATTGGATAAAGATTCTAAAGATGAAAATGAGTCTCTCACACTAATATTCCCGCCAGTGTCAAATCAAGACACTGCTTAATTTATTTATATTATTTTTAAAAAAACATAAAACAATTCTTATTTTTCATGAAACACTTTAAATTTTTCATGATTTTCTTCATTCCCGTGATTTCTTCTCCTTCTCAATTTTTAATTATTAATTTTCGTTATAGACTATTCACATTTATTTTGATTAACTGAATTTTCATTGCTTATTATTTGTTTAAGGTGTTTTTTGTGGTTTTATTTTTCTTTGCATTATCTGAAGTTGGAAATCTGCGGGAGAAGTGAGATGGAGATGTAGTTTAATAAAGTAATTTCAAGCGAAATACATATTTTATCGCACTTTTGTTATAATACGAAAGTAATATTTTTTCGCCAACACTTCACCTCGGCATAAAGAACGGGGTAACTCTAATATTCTCCAGCTTCCAGTTTCCAGACTGATAAAAAATTTGCCAGTACGAAAATGCAAAACAATTTGTGGGGCCAGTTGCACAGGTGGCGCAGATAACCCGAAATCTTCTGCAGTACACTTTTTTCGCAAGACCGATATTGGAGCAAAGACAAACTACCGCCGTTATTAATTCTCGCCATTAATGCAATGGATACAATAGCAGTCGAGAGTTAATGCGAAAAGAATTCTTTTTATTTGTTCCCCCGGATTTAGATGTGAAATGTTCAAATTGCATTTTTAAATTAAAAAATCTGAACAATCATTAATCTTCGTCCGCGATTCATTTTGCCAACATTCGTAGCGCAGAATTCGTCGGATTTACTTAATATTTTTAATCTTATATATATATATATATAATATATATAAAAGGAATGACACGTATACAATTGTGTTTTGCAATTAATTACATATGTATTTGCACTCATATTTTATTACTCGTTTCTTGTAGTAGCAATGGTAGAAAATTCTACGATCAGTAATGCTTGAATAGAATAATAGTTTTCGCTCGAAACCCTTCCAAGGGTTATCGTAAAATTTATTTATTCAGCAGTGTTTGACAGCCCAATATAAACTATGCATTATAAAGGCTATGCAACAGATTTATGTACAGGGTCACTACAAAAGAACAATATGCTTTATTTATTACCATTAAACAATATTTTTGTATGTTGTGATGAAATTCCATGTACATTTTACAATATTCATGGATTTGATGAAACACATCCCCCGTATTATATGTGGCGATGAAATATTGAAACGTGTCCAGACAACAACAACAAAAAATCTGCTCGGCATTGTGTTCATTGTGCAAATATTCCACATATTTTTATTTTTAAATAAACATATACATAGCTATTATTTTAATAATTGATATGCAAAAAATCTATGATTTTTTTATTCGATTTATATTATATTCTGTTATCGATGCGATTTCGCCATGTAATGAATTCTGAAGATTGGTAGAAGGGCTCTCGTCAGATATGTAGATTTTTCTCGTCAAATTAGATTTTTGCCTGTGAACTAGACCGGAGTGGCTGGAATTACAATTCCCCTACGAACCCCCGACCCCTTCGTTCCCACCTTCCTCGCCATCTCGGCTTCTTCTCTCTTCCGTCTGATGAAGATGTTGCCACATGAATATTTATGGGATCGCTCGAATTATAATTGGATAATCCGTTTTAGTAGATTATTTTTTTCCTGGCCCCAGACACGACATGATATACGGTCGCAATTTAGATGTAAATATGTGGCGATATTACTATTAATTGCATGGGGAATGGGCTTTGAGCTATGCCATCTGATATTGTATTTGTTAGAAAACTAAGTTGTTTTATATATAAAAATGTTTTAATCCTTTCTGCAATGCTATTTATATACGAGTTTCGTATCTTATATAAAAATTAATCGAATCGTACAACGATCACTATCAATATTTTTTTATAAGTTTATTAAAACTACAGAAAAAACTAAAAATATGCACATTTTTCTTTTCACAATTAATTTAATTATCAATTCTATTAAAATAATAAAATAAACTTCATTGTTTTTATGATAATTTATACACCTGATATTTTTCGAAATATCTATTACGATTATTGCGTATTATAATTATTATATATTAAATGTTTTTAAGCTTTAATATGTGGTGTTTTTATTAACTACGTGTTTATATTTTTTTTTTAACCCATCCACCGAGACGGATGAGTGGGACGAATCATGAATTCAACTGCTAAAAATCTGTGGAAAACAACCGCGTCATCCGAAGGGGGTCTCTCAGATAACCCAAGCATTTCATTGATTAGTTCTTTATCAATATTTTTTTATGATTATTCTTGATATGCTTCACAATTTGGTCGATATTTTGGATTTATTTAACTAATCCATACGACGCGTAAATGACAACGCTCTATGTCTTGCCGCAGACTGAACTCTTACAGCACGTGTCTCTCGTACGTGTCACTCGCACTCGGCAAATCGTACGGGATGCGTATTTACGATTTTTTAGACATATACAAAAAGTTTGTGACAGGTACGATTTATATTAAAAGAGTTGGAGTATATCCCACCGGGACGGCTAGCCTAAGTCAAAAAGTACGTCTTATATAATAATAATAAAATCAAAAAATCATTATTGTGAATCAATCCAAATATGTATGTTAATTTTTCTTTTTGAAGTAATAAATAATAAATTCGTTTTATTATCTATTTTTGTTTAATATTATTTACCGCTTAATAAATAATGAAAGGATCCAAAAAGATAAGTTGCTTGGGTCAATGTCCAGAGAATGTTGGGTGAGGGAAAAATTTCCAAGAAAATCCATTGATTTTTCTATAGTATTTCTCGAAATGTGTGGGCGAATGTTGTCTTGTAGAATTAAAGAAAATTAAGCTTTTTATAGTCAGAACCTCTTTCAAACGATCTAACTGAGTATATTACGAGATAATGCAAACACTTCATAATGAGTCACGCCCTTTATATCTCACCAAATGCATAACATTATTTTCTTGGGGTGGAATTCTGTTCTGGGGATAGGAGTTAGGGGTTGATTGGCGCTCATCCACTGCCTCTTGCGTTTGGTGTTGACATAAATAATCCTTTTTACGTATCCAATGTCAACACGATTCAAAAATATTTAATTTTATTCTCTAATTATTATTAATTGGTTTACTAATAATATTTTTTAAGGTATGCATATTCCGCAACTTGATACTTTTCTCAATTCTTCTAAATAGCTGTAAAATGAAGTAGGATGGATATTGAGTACCTGTGCTAGTTTCCATCCTGTTATATACCCGATCTGCTTAGACACCTACCCTAATATCGTCACTTCAATGTCAAATACGATTTTTAAAATATTATTAGTTTAACTGCTTCAACAACCTTTTATAACTGCTAAAAAAATATTGGGATTAGTAATGTAATAGGAAACGGCTAGGGGAACTATCCCGGCATTTCCCTTTAAGTGGCTAGGGAGCCGGGATATCCTAGTCCGGGATAGTCGCATCTCTCCATCTTTTCCGCCATGTTGTTATCGGATTCTGGATGAGCAAGATCTGAGTGGCTTAGGTGCATGGGGGGTTTCTTGATTTCAGTCTGGCTGGGGAAAGGCGTATGAGGTCCTCAAAGCATTTAAGCCTTCGGTTTTTTTCGAACCTTAAATTTTAATTCAGCGCTTTATTATCATCCAAAAAGTGTTAAAATGAGCTTATCCCATTTTTTTCAAAAAACTTATTATCTATATTTATTTTGGTTCATTTAAAGAAGCCTTTATCGTCAGATATATTGTATACTTTTGTCAGCTTTTTTAAAAATATATTGGTTAACCCAAGTTTTTGATTATTCTCAAATTACTCTTTTAATATAAATCCTACGTGTCACAAACTTTTTGTATTTGTCTAAAAAAGCCCAAAGTATATATATTGTATTTTATTGTCTGAAATTGCGAAAAAATATGCAAAAATAACAATATTCGATGCTGTTGCAACGCGCGTGATGTTTTTTCTCGCTCGCATCCGGTACTATATGCCGAGTTCTAGTGCGAGAGACACTTGCTGCGAGAACTCAGTCTGCGGAAAGACATTGCTGAAAGTATTGTCATTTATGCATCGATCAAAATATAAATAATCCATTTTAAAAAAAAATATCTTGACTTGAAATGCTTGGGGTATCTGAGATACCCCCTTCGTAAGACGCTGATTTACAGATTCTTAGCAAATACGGAAGCAGATACATTGTATCGATGTTATTTTCAGCACATGATAACACGTGAAACTTTATACAATTTACAAAATTGAAATAAAATCTTATATATTGTGATTGAATTATGATTGTCAAGTTAATCGCTACTGAAGTCAGATCGTAATCGGATGAGTGACCATTTAGAAGAATTCGAAGTGACGCTAGTTTGGAGGGTTGGAGACTGATGACTTTCATTTTACAAAAAATGAATTGCCAAAAGTATAAGCTTGAAAGCGGAGAGCAGGACTCTTTAGTAAAAAAAATAATGCGATGTAGAAGACCTATAAAATTTCCATGAAAACCATGTCAATGGTCCTCCATAAGGGGAATAATGCAGATGATACGTTCCTCAGAAATGAGGGTAAGTGGATTAATAGTAAAAAATATGTAATCGCTTTACGATCAATTCGAAAACTGTTATTTATTCAAATTTATTTAGTGGGTTTTCCGATAGTCGTATAAATATTATATATCTTCAACTTTAAAGTCGTATGCTCCACCATGGTTATCGCAAAAATGATCAATTTGTGATGAAGAGCGTCGGCAGTGGGTGGGAGTGGGGCAGCGGGGCAGCGGGGGTCGGCCAGACGGGACAGGAAGCGGATGCTCTTTGGCCGCCATCTTGCTCGAGTCATGGCCCTCACACATCCGGCACGCCAGCCAGCTCTACTCTTGCTTAAAACATATGTGCTTCCGCCTTTTAAAATGTGCTTGTCCTACATTCCGTCGTTACAACTTGCCCTCCGCTAGATAATGCACGAGGGGTCCGCCACGGCAAAGGCAAAAGTCTGCAAACGGGCCCTGCGGCTAATTAGCCGCGATTAATAAATAAAAGTCGCGCTTGATTTATAAAATTTTATTACTATGCGTTCAATATCTACATGTTTATTTTTTATATAAGCTAAATATACATACATTGTACAAGCGTTCAATAGAATATTATCATCGTGCATATTTCCCAACAGTCTCGCATCGATAGCATTGTATTGAACTGCCGTGTAAATATACTACTCATTGACATTTTTTTTATTATTATTAAATTTAATATTAGGTAATATACTTACAATTTTATTGTACGTTTGCTTAACATCGATTTTTCCTATTATTTCATTAGTATTACGTTTAAACATACAAAAAATAGGTAATGAATGTATTTATTCAACACTGCGTTATTGTAAAAAATATATATAGAATCGTTCACTATCACACAAGCTGAATTATGCAAGGAAAATGAGCATTTTCATTATTGAAAAAAATATAATAATAAAATAGGACGTATTATAATTGGACTGAAATTTATTGACATTGAAATAATATTCGGGGATTTAATTAAAAATACATCTTATTGATAATTGTATATACATTTATAATCACACAAACACATGTAAGCAGTCTCTTTATGCTTTTTTTAAATAATTTTCATATAACGCCGTCTACTATTCATTATTTGGACTGGATTTCACATTATTATTACGAGTCGAATCTAACGTTTTTTTTTAAATTCCATTACATTGCCTATATTATACATTGTCAGTATAAGCTTAACGATTACATTAACCTTGTATGATACAATTTACAATTGATTTATATACATATTTTAGCGATAAATAAAATCCAGATCCTATTCAAATCATATATAGAAATAGCACGGATTTAAAAACCAATGTGTGGGTATTATTTTTTTTAAATATACATATGTAGGATACATTTCATAAGACATACTGATTTAACAGTGTGAAGCGGTTAACAGCGTTATTTAAATATTTAATATTAATATTTATTATCATTTTAACAATATAACATTTATTTAACATATTAGTGGTGCGTTTGCAAACCAGTGGTTATTTCTTCGTAACTGCTAAATCGATGACTCTGCTCTCTAGGCCATTGTGTTGCTGAAATAATTCACATCACATTAATAATAATCAGATTTTATTATTGATTTTTAATATTTTTTACTAACCTTTATAGTGCATATCCTTGTACATTGTAGGGCAATTGTTATTCTGCAAAAAAAATGTATTTATTAATATAAATGCTAATGCATGGTCAAAGTTTGTACATACAATGGTGACTTGATTGATCGGTTAAATCCTGTCATGTCTCCAGCGATTCCACTATCTCATTGTTCCATGGTGATATATGACTCACTGATTTCAATAATGCGCAAATAAATAATCTCAAAATCACCCTGTAAGTGGACTGTGCTTCATTAATGTGATTAAACTCGTTAAATAATGGGAGAGTCGCTCGGATAATAATCCTATGGGGAACTGCTAAATTTATTCGCTACAGCTGCTTTACGTTTCGGGAGTTGTATTTTTTTTTTTTGTTAATTTCAATTATTTTTGATATTGTTGTGTTTTACCTGCGGATTTTGAAAATCAATATTGGTACGGACGGTGCGATGATGTAGGGGTTGTAGGGGTCGAGCGTTGTTACCCAGAGGGGCCTTCGGGGTCTCGATTGACCCCTGCATTAGTCTTCTTAATTGATACATCTGTTGAAATATAATAACGAATTAAACATCGGAGAATTTGTGAATATTGCGTGGGGCCATTTCGTACTCACCTCACTCTTTGAGATGTAAATCGGTTTATTGAGGATAACCCATACCGTCGTCTCCCAGCATCCGGGATGCGTCGTGCTCCCCTCGTACGTGATGAAGTGTTCAGTCTCTGGCAAAAGAGCGCTCAGCGATAAGTGTTTGATGGTCGTCGACGACCCTGTTGACAAAACAAGGACTAATTAACAGATGACATTAATAATAGCAGTACCGAAAATAAGTCAATTCATTTTTACAACAAATGTTTATTGTGTTATGTACATTTTTTAAGCTATATAGCAGTGGTCGCCAAACTCAATAAGGATGCGAGCTATTTCTACATATTCCCATTTCTTTAGAAATTTTAGTATATTTTTTTCTATCTCAATTTAATAAAACAGATCAATTTTTATTTAAACTATTTTTTTTAAATATTAAATAATTCATTGAGACCTCACGGACCACTAAATCCATAATTTTTAATCCTCCGGATTTTATAGTGTTAAATATATTTCGAGATCTAAGAATTTATCAAATAAACCTAGTTAATAAAATAAAACCATTAATTGTAACCAAGTTATGAAATCTTTATTAATAAACATAAAATTGTGAAAAAGCATATCAAAAGAAATTTGATTTTCGTCAAAAAAATTATAAGCTTGCTTAATCTAGCCCTGCCGATTTGGAATCCCTAGTTTTTGATTTTTGTCGAATAACTCTTATAATAAAAATAATTAAATCAATACAAACTTTTTTGTAATTGCCTAAAAAAGTCTAAAGAATAAATATTATAAATTATCATTGAACTTTATTGTCCGCAAATGCGAAAAAAATATTAAAACAGACGCATCGATTTTTCTCGCTCGCATCCGGTACAATTTGTAAGTGCGAGTGAATCCGTACTATTAACATAAGTGGCGAGAACTCTGAGATTAAATTAAATTAAATTATGAAGCGTATCATAATTAACTATTTTTATTCTTAGAACAATCATCTTGATTTAAAATGCTTGAGGCTCATTTTCCGTAGTAAATAGACCCCATCGCTGAGTCTATGTCATCGATGCTTTTACAACGGCAACTTGTTAAGAATTTCATTGAAATTAGTTCGAGAAATATTTCATTTCGGAATCCAATACTATAATTTCAGAGGTAAAATTATAAATAAGATAAAATATCCTACGCGAGCTACCGAAATGCCGCTCGCGAGCGACCGGTAGCTCACGAGCTGCTGTTATGCGACCACTGCTCTATAGTAACTATTAAAACGCATTATTATTTCCATCAATTTATGAAATTGTTTATTCACGAAACAACGAAAAAATAAATGAAACCCATATACCCATTTTATTCATTTTCCTGATGCATTTTAAATGCTTTTTTGTCCATACTATTGACAAAGGCGTAAAAGTAGGGCTTCAAGCCGTTATTTTTTTTTGTTACGGTTAAAATAAATAAATAAAAATCGGTACGATTCCAATTCTCGTTTCAGGAAAAATAACGGTTAATTTTGTTTTTCGGTTCAGCTTCAAATGATTATTTTTTAAATATTTTAATTTGAATTGAAAAAATATTTTCTAATATAAATTATAGTTATTAATGATTCATATTTTAATTTCGTTTTAAAATATTTGACAATATTTATTTATAATTAAAAAAGTTGTCGTCTAATTATAAAATATGTCCCTATATATATTTTCATTTAAACTATGTATTTCTATTGTCTCCTAGAATAAACTTTAAACCAGATATGGCCCTTTCAATACCAACTTGTGTTGTTGGAGCTCTTAAAACCCCCATTATTTTTTTATACATGGGAAAGAGATATTTTATTTTTCTCCAAAATTCTAAAATAGTTTTTGTATCTAATCTTCGATGATTAAAATTATTTAATTGCTGTCCTATCTTAAGGTCTCTTATAATAGGGAATCTTTGGGTCTCTAATGTAAATTCCTTGCTTCTTAAAAATCATCTTTGTTGTCTACCTTTTCATTGAAGGAATCACCAGTTGATTAGAATTGTTCATTTGTAATGAAAAATTACTTTTCTAATAACTGGAATTTGCTCCAAATATTTTTAATAGTTTAAGATAAGACGTGTCTCGATTTTGGATTAAATTTGAGATGACACTCGTCTTGAGTACAGTTTTTTTCCTAAAATTATTTGTACTCGACCAAAATAACTAAACTTACTTATATACCCCCTTGCCAGTGTTATAAAGCACTTCCTGAATTCATCAGACACCTATTCGACTACTGACTTCAACTAACTTAAACTTAACTATACTTATAATAATAACTTCTTAAGAGATCCTTACTATACGGCGATCTACTGATCCGAAATATTTCTATATAAAATAACACATTTTTCCGGTATTATTAAATAATATGATTCAGATGATAATTAACTTACCTCTGTATACAACTTTTCCGAACGTGCTCGTGATGACCCTCAGTTCTTGATTCGGAGGATCTCCAATCTATCGATGTAATAAAAAAAACAATAAGCATAATAATCGCATTTGTTACAATTTTATTTTTTTAACGTACCTGGACCATCAGAGAAATGCCAACGATCCCTTGGGACTTGTGTTGTGCCTCTGACATGTTGTGATAAAGTTCTTTGTTGAAACCGTACAACTGGATCTGAAACAATTGTTAAAATTCAATTATCATAACTTCATTAATTAGCAGCTGGGGATAATTGTGTATTTTTATGCCATATTCGTCGGCTGTAATGTAATTTATTTCATCTCGAGGGTAAATGAGCGGTGTTTAAACTGACACGTTCATTTTTGGACGTAAGAAATTCTATAGAATGTATATAATATTTTTCTCGACGTTAATAATAATATATTCATATTTAACGGAGATACTGTGGCTGATATTATACTTAAATGCAGACCTAAAAGATAAAGACAGACGAAAGTATCTTATCGAAAGGAAAATAATGCTTCGATTATTATGGATGCTTAGAAGTAGCAATGATTCTATATTCAAATAACTGAGCATTAAAAATAAAATAAGAACGAATGGTATTCCTAAACTGTTCATACTGTTATTATTTTATTAAGGCCATAGATAACCCTACCAAGGATGATCAACAATATATCTTTACTCCATAGAATTATTTTAATAAATAACATTATGCAGATATTTAAAATGTACCATGATGTTAATTATTTAATAAAAATGTATGACAAATTTATTTGATTATATATTTTTTATAATTAATTTACCAGACATTTGAAAATCCAGTGGTTTAGGAGTTTGAATGGTTTATATTTACTTCTTTCTTATTTTACGACAAACTCAATTAGTCATAATTGTTAATTTTGCTCTATATATTTTCTTATTATATTTAATAAGGGGAGGGGATTTTTAATAAAAATTAAGTTTTGGTAAAAAATAAGTTTGAGACCTTTTGATTTAGAAACTCAGATATGAAGGTTTGGTTTAATATAAGCAAAATATTATTATTCTAAATTATCTCACTCGAATCAATACAGATCAACAAACATTTTTGTATGGAGTCAAATTAAATAATAAATATTTTTAAAACTATGATTAAAAATTACGCTTTATATTTTTTGCGAAAAAAATCTTTATACACGTAAAAAGATTTATTTTATATTCAATGCTTATTTATAATGAAATCTTATTATTTGATAATTTATTATTAAACGCCATTATTTTGTGGTACAATTTAATTATTTTTTAATTTTAATATAGTTTTTATATTTTTATAATATATCTCGTTATTATTAATAGTATCAATACTTTGTTAGTATAGAGTTTAATTCAACGTTTCTAATTTTTGGAATCTTACATTTTATATCAAAATCTGTTTTTACGCGAATTTTCTTGAACGGTTCAAGAAAATAATGTTTTTTTTTATTTTACATTGTTTAAAAAAATAAGGGGAATAAAAATACATATCATAAAGACTGCATTTTATTCTGCGGCTTCAGATTATTAAAAGCATTAAATTTGTCATAAACAACGGATACACAGTCTTAAAAAAATAATAAAACAATACGACTCGGTTTTAAAAAACGGTCGAGGATTTTCAAAGAATATCTCTTTATTGTTAAATTTAATTTAAATGGTTTTACCACATTTTTTTTTCTAATATCTTGAAAATATATTCAAAAGTTTAAAAATAAAATCAAGATATATGTTTGAGATGAAAAATCACATAGTTTAAATTATTTTTCAGTAATGGAACCTACCTTTGAATATCCCAAAAAAATACTGATACTATTAACTGAATTTCCGAATGAAGATAACGATTAGTTTGTACCAATTTAATCGTTCATTGAATTTTTTAATATATCTCAAGGTTTTATTGAGATTTTTGGCATCCACCACTGAGTTATTGTATGGAATAGTATATTTTTTGACAAAGGTGCTCCATGATAATTCTCTGGTCACAAGACTCTCTCAGTAGAGCATAATTCGTTCAGAAATTTATGTTGTAAACATAATTCATGAAACTAATTCTTTCCATACAAATCAATATAAAACTACGATAAATGCCTTCCAGAAATATTTTTTTTTAACGTTTATTCAAATAAAATTACATGCTTATAAATTGTTAAAGATCGTAACAACCTGGATAAAAAGCTTGTTTTAAAAAAATCGAAACTAGCTTATTATTTATTGTTTGTGACAATTAAATAATTATTTTTTATAAGCTGTCTGAGGGCATTTGTTTTAGCAAACTCTTTAAAAATTTGGTTAAAATGCTTGACACAGCGTTATCATTGAATCTCTTTGTAGCACGCATAGCCACCTCTCCTTATTAGGATGATGCTTCTCAATGTACCAATGAAACAGTTCCAGATGCTTTCAGCATTTCGCGTCAGAAGATTGTTTCTCTGCTACTTCCTCTTCCTCCAAACTCTCCTTCATAACTTCTTGCTGTGAAATACGATCCAACACACACAAGTGCGTCATACGTTTGTGACTTCCTCTTTCTGCGTCACTCGCTATGCGAAATGTCGCTCGTTAAGGGAGCATTCACTTTTTTGCTCGTTAAGAGAGGTTCCACTGTATTGCCAATCCCCTAAAATAATTAATTATCATTTTATGAAATGATCAATAAAATTTGTATTCGGGAACGTATAGCATCCACGTTAGAAATATCATTGCTGGAAATATTCTATCCAAGATTCCTATCTTATAAAAATTACAAAAAAATAATATACAAATGCCCTTGTTGTGCGAATGACAGTATCATTCCACATATTTCTTATTTTTAATATTAAGAAGGTTATACACCATTAATATAGAGATTAATTTTGGAGTAGGTGGCGCATTGTACGCACACTCCATTCACGTTTCGTCAAGCACACGCCATCCATCTTCAAGGCACGTCATGTCATGTTACGCTCAATAGAGCGATGACAGGCTAATGGAGCAGGTCACTCTTGATTGGACTTGTCACCATCCGTGATGTATTATTTATTGACAACTGGTAAGATGGATCGGCAGCCATTACTTAGCCACTTGCGTGTCACAACTTTACAGATTTTGATTTCTTGACAAATTTACTCTCAAAAATATGAGAACAACCCGAACATTTCATTAACTAGATCGCAAAATTTTGACGGCATCGATTGCGAATTACGATCGGCTATATCGCCGCGCAGATAACTTCGGAAAAGTTACGATGATTCGTAAATCGTTAATTTTTTTTTTACGATACTATATAATATTTTATCATCGCGCGACGCAAAATGAATTATTAAAAATATAAAAATATTTGTCGTCATTATAGTTGTGTTCCGGGGACAAAGTGTATTTTTATTACTCAACTTTATTACGTCTCTCAAACCGCTCTTGTCCCGGTAACTACAGTATGTCATATCTCGTTTCTATGAACGTCAAAGGTGATGTAAGTTCTGTCAGGTTATATATAAAAATAAATTTACGGTCTCTGAACAATTCCAAATTGTGTTTGCTTTAGAGCTAATGTTTGCTCTACTCTTATTCTTAGTGTGGGAGGACATTGGATTGCTTGCTGACCAAATAAGTCGCAAGGTAAATTGCTAAAAGCAAATGCATGCAATTTGCCGCGAACCAATCGGAATTGATTACAACCGCATTCGGCTAAAACTTCACTATAATACGGATCAAATAGTTCTGTGGGATGAGCCAATTTATTACGTATGCTCAAAAATATAAGTGATTAGAAAATTTAATCGATATCGATTTAATCCTTCAATATTATTATTTTTTTACCTCTTAATGAATGTACTAACGATCTGAAAAGGTAGTAATCTGACAGTGCAAGATCCTGTGAATAGGATGGACGAGTTAAAAGTTCCAATCCAAGCTCCCTTATTTTTTCCTGTGTTATTTTTGCAGCGTAAAGCCTCGCGTTATCGTATTGAAGGATACTTTTTTGTTTTTTGCTCTTGTTTCATTTGCTAGAGTTGTTGAACTGTTTGACCAGGTTCAACCAATTCATAGTGTATAATTCCAGAAAAATCCCACCACACACAGACGAGGACTTTCTTTATTATTAGCGATGGTCGAGGGGTCGGAACAGGTACTTCTCCGAAAGAAATCCATTGTTTTTTTTCGTACGGGATTATTTTAAAGCACCCACTTCTCATCTCCAGTTACAGTTCACCGCAAAAACGGATTGGCTTCATACCGAGACAAAAGAGACGCGCGGATGATACGCCGTTGATCGAGCGCCGTCTCCGTCAATTCACGAGGAACCCAAATTCGTGAAAACTTATAGACCATGGACAGCCAATTTTCAATGATTATTCCTCAATTGTTTGACTAGGATCCGAATCCACCATCGCCTTCAGGATATCATCATCTAATTTTTGGAGTCGTCGTCCTTTTCGTGCGACATCTTTGAGATTAGTATTTTTTTCACTGCTTCTTATGCCTTCATTTCTTGATCGAACAAAAATAACACAATTTCGTTAAGTGTGCTTCTTCTCTTGTTGGTCTTGCTATCTTTTCTCGTTAATAGAAAAAAAATATTAACCGAAAAATAACATTTAGAACCATACCTTTAACGTAACAAAATTTTTACCTTTTACTGGCCGTGTCTCAACACAAACCATGAATGATCTCATCCAAGTAATTTTAATTACTTTTAATTTAACTAAATAATATGTAAAATTTTATTTTGAAGCTATATTTTTAGTCTAACTTTTCTAATTCTTTCATTATTTAAACCTTAGTAAAGGGAGAAAAATTGACGAGATTATGCTATTTTTATTCGATAAGAGACTGAAGCCAAAATAAGCTACCGAGACCATCACCAAACTTTATGGAGACGTCTTAAAAAGTAAAAAATACCGTAGATCATTAAAAAAAATTAAAAGTGACGACAGAGAATTAAACGATAAACTAACATCAAGAAAACCTCTGAAACTGGAGCATGCTTTTTGAAGTTTTTATTTTCCATGAAGGAAATATTACAAGAACTCCTAATGTCCCTGATCAACAATACAAGACCATTTGAAAAGGATCGGTAAAAAAAAGACTAGGTATTTGGCTACCGCACAAACTTTTACTAATAACACCGGAGCAAAGGATGATCATCTGGTCGTCGCTCTTGTCTTGGTATAAGACCGATTCGTTTTGGAGAAGGATTGTTAAAGAAAAAAACATTAAATTTCTTTAAATCAAGTACCATTTTTAACCCCTTTACCATCATTATCCTTGAAAAAGATACTTCTTTGTGTTTGTTAGGACATTTTAGGCGCAACTTATTATGGAATTTATTAAACCTGAACAAATAATTACAACTGAAGTTTATAGTATAAACTTCAGCCGTATATTATCTGTATAGTATGTTCACATTAAATATCAATATCAATACTTTCCGGTTTACCTTAATTTTTTTGTAAACAATGCTATAGAAGAAATCGATTAAATTTAAATTTAATAAAATTATAACATCATAAAAAAATATTAAGCTCATCAAGGAGTTGATATTTTATAAATTTATTTAGAATATCATAAGAAATAATATGCTAAGTTCTAGCTTTTTATTTTATTATAAAATATTTATTTATTTG
>JAGXCT010036516.1:8616-24627 GCA_022495035.1 Philopotamus ludificatus | reverse complement strand
GCAATGAAAATAGTTAATAAAATTGACTGTGCTTTAAAATTATATGTTAAAGTGGCAATAACGCAATATCCTGATATCATAAAAGCTCCAGGAATGATCGTTAAAGTAATACCACTAACCCAAGTATCTGTAAAGCGTTTTATGCGATTATTATTTTAAATCTAATTTATAAGCACCCATGAAAAATAATAAGGTAATAATACATTGTAAGAAAATTCTGATTGTAGGTCAATATTGGATCATCAATCAATGCAATCGTTTTGTATTTACGTATATAAACAAACGAGATATTTGTAAATAATTACGACATTGGGCTCTTTTGCGTATCTCTTCACATCCCGAGACGATCCCGTTCATTACGATACTTATTGCATTAGAGTTCGTTAAATTTAATGAACATAATCTTCCGTTCGAAGGGAAAGATTCGCAAAAATAATAGGATTAAAAGTTAGCTGCGATGAAACGAGGAGCTCTAACATAAAAATCGTTTTATTATCCGTCGGGACAATATTCTCCGCGGTAAATCTTGCGAATTGAAACTGTTATGCAAATATCGGCGGGACGGTGAATTACCGACCCGGTAACGGTAAATAAAAAAGGGGAACCGGGCCGGTTTTTCATTTAGCCGAGTGGTCGACGGCGTCCGGGTCGGCCGAACGATGTTCCCGCCAACTGGCAACGACTCATGAATAATCCAATGAGGAGTCGGCCGCGGCTAATATGTTAATTTGTCCTTCACTGTTTGTAAACACGCACACCCACTCCCCCCGGGGCAGTCCCGTCGAGGCTCGTCACGGCAAGCAGTGCGCCTGTATCGCAGCCTCGGATCTTGGGTACAACGTGTTATTATGATTAAACGGCGTGTGTTTATTATAACGATGGTGTAGGACTAATTGCGGAAAATTTTCGGTATTTTTGGTATTTGTTTTTCTCGCTTTTAATGCCAAATTAGATGGTCTCCGAGGAAGCGTTTGAAATGCAAAAAAATATTTTATCTTTACATTAAAACGTCTTCCATTAAGTATTGGATCCATTTTGGGAACGTAACTCTTCCTAAGCAATCGTTTGTTAAAGATATGGGTATTTTGTTTGATTCCAATTTAAAATTTAGTTTATCCAGTTTTTTCACGTCAAATACAACTTTTTACAAATCAAATACAACTTTTTACAAATCAAATGCACCTTTTTAGAAATCAAATGCACCCTTTTGAAAATTAAGTTAACCCTTTGAAGTCCAGTGTCCACACGTATTGGACATCGTTTTTTTTACTGGCAGGTCCAGTGTCTACAACGTGTAGATATTTTTTACAAGTACACCCGGGCCTCGTATAACACGGTTTTATATAACACGGTTTTGTATAACACGGTTAAATAAATGGTGGCTATTTTTTATACAACACGCTTTATATAACACGGTTTCAGGGAAAAAAAAAATTAAATAATTAACATGTTCGATTTGTAAGTCCATGGAATGTGCCATGACAAATCTTATTGAGCATGTCGAAACTTGTCAATTTTGTTTGTTTTGAAACATTACAGTTGTGTTTGGCATTCAATAGTGCAGCATATTTCTTGGTAGTCCGTAGATTTCTCTGTCTTATTGTTTTTATGTATGCACTTTAAATATTCCATACATATCAAAAAACGAAAAACATGCGAAGGGTTTCAAAATAGCGAAAGAAAGAATATCTTTACTATTATGTTCTAATTCTTCTGGGGATTCCATAATGAAGCCGTTATTTATTAATAAATCTATAAACCCCCGAGCACTGAAAGATTATGACAAAACGAATCTACCTGTTTATTGGAGAGCCAATAAAAAGGCTTGGATCACAAGTATTCTTTTTAAAGATTGGTTTTACAATTGTTTTATACCTGATGCAAGAGATTATACGAGGAAGAAAAATATTGATTTTAAAATATTATTGATATTGGACAATGCACCAGGACATCCGCTCGATTTAAAACATCCTAATGTAGAAATATTATCCAGCTACATCTATAATCCAGCCCCTAGAGCAAGGTATAATTTCAACATTTAAAGCTTATTACATTCGTCAAAAATTTGAAAAAATACTAGAAGACATCGATCAAGATGAAAACTTAACACTTCCACACGCTTGGAAAAAATTTACTATTCGAAATTGTGTCGATAATGTTTCTGCATTCGCTAAAGAAATAAAACAATCAACTTTAAATTCTTGCTGGAAAAAGCTGTGGCCAGAATTAGTCTCTAAAGAAAATGTTTTACCACGAATAGAAGATGAATACCAAAGGACAATAAACATTTGTCGTGGTATTGGTGGAGAAGGTTTTAATGACATGGATATTCAAGCATCCAAGAAATATTGGAGGATCGTTCGTTGAACGAAGAAGAATTAGTCGAAATGTTGAATGAGCCTACCACAATTAATGACTCAGAAAGCAGCTGCAGTGACGTGGCTACATGTTTCACATTAAAAACCATAAATGACGGCTTGGAATTGGCTATCAAATTAGATTTTATTTTTATTGAAAAGGATCCTATAATGGAAAGAAGTTCGAAATTCAAGAGGGAATTACAACAGATTTTGGAACCTTATAATGAAATACGTTAAGATTTATACGCTAAAAGCAGACAATCATGTCAGAAAATGTCAACGCTGGTACAGAAAATTCAAATCCGGAAATTTTGACCTAAAAGATGAGTCTCGAAGTGGACTACCCTGTACAGTAAATAAAGCCATCATAACATCTGAAGTTGTAAAAAAACCCAACTTTAACCATCAAAGAACTGTTAAATATAATATGGAATTGTAAGTGATAGCAATGTTGAATGACATAGTAATAATAGTAAATGTATATTGTTTCGATTATTTATTTAAAAAATAAATAATATTAACCCTTTTAGGTCTAGTGTCCACAATTATTGGACATCAATTTTTTTACTGGCAGGTCTAGTGTCCACAACGTGTGGACATTTTTTACAAGTACTTTTAAAATATTTTATTGCGACTTTAGTATTTTTTTTTAAACTGTGAAAGGAAATAAAGAATGTTCTAGAATGAATAATATTGCTTTACTACTAAGAAATAGACAATAGAATTGTTTTCTAGAATGTGAAAAAAAATGTTTGGGTTATAAAATCACAATTTTAAACAATAGTCTTTGGAGAACTTTGGCACCGTGAACATCCCATATTTGTGAAGTTATCTGACATTTGTTCTTGACATACGTTTACAAGCAGAATGGTTTTGCATTTATTTAATAATTTGCAACAAGTGACTCCGGAAATAAAAGGTTACCATATATTCACCGACAGATTTTACACTAATCCAAAGCTTGCTGAGGAACTTTTAAAAAGAAATTGTTACCTTACCGGTACCATAATGGTAAATAAATAAGGTTTACCAAGGGATATAAAAAAACCCAAAATTGGCTGTTGGACGAAAAGTAGCTTACCGCAAAAAAGATACACTTGTGTTAGCTTGGCGAGATAAAAGAAATGTAACGATGCTTAGTACAACGCACACGTCGTCATCGCAATTGGTGAGGAGAAGAGCCAGGAGAACCCGACAACGCATTTATAATAATAACCAAAATGAAGTTATTAAAAAAGCCAACAGTAATTCAGAATTACATAAAAAATATGGGAGGAGCAGAAACTACCGATCAACTGGCAACGTCATATTGTTTCATGCGGAAGTCATTAAAATGGTGGAGAAAACTTTTTTTTTTGGGGGTTTGAGACCTCAATTGTAAATTCTTACATTTTATATAAAGAATGTGAGATAAATGAAGGATGAAAACCCCCGAGTCACATTAAATTTCGCCAATGTCGATGATGCAACTCATCGGGAATTTTCGTGCAGCCAAAAAGACAGATACTGGGCGTTAACAACGATCGGATGGAAATCCCCATTATATATATGATTCGACCAAGTACAAAGATTGTATGGTATGTTCGCATCGTGATATTCCGGGTAAAAGAAGACGAACATTATTATATTGCGATACTTGCGAGAAAAAGTCTGGCCTTCACCCTGGAGATTGTTTTAAAAAATACCACACTTTAGGTAATTTCTGAAATTAATGTTTATAAATATATATTAATAACATCATTTGTATGAAATACTTATTTTATTTATTTATTTTACCTAATTTCCTTCATCTTTACCATAAACATTTTTTTCAATAATTCATTAAAAATGGCTTGGAGCTGGTGCAACACTTGAAAAAACCTTTGGACTGCAAAGGGTTAAACAATTAAATACGTTTTTCTACTAATTACGTTAAAGTAACTGACAAAAATAAACGTAATTAGTGGGAAAACGTAAATTTGGGGTTAGATTCGGAGTATTAAATACTATGGAACCCTTTTTTACGTTTTTGAAGGAACTGGTAAAAATAAACGTAATTAGCAGGAAAACTTAAATTCGGGGTTGGATTCGCGATACTAAATACAGTGGAACCTGTTCTTTACGTTATTAAAGGAACTGACAAAAATAAACGTAATTAGTAGGAAAACGTAAATTCGGGGTACTTAATATATTGGACCCCGTTTTTAATGTTTTTGAAGGAACTGGTAATAAAAAGTAATTAGTGGGAAAATGTAAATTCGGGTTACTAAATACATTGGAACCCGTTTTAATGTTTTTGCAGGAACTGGTAAAAAAACGTAATTAGCGGGAAAGCTTTTATTGGGGGCACTACATAAATACAGTGGAATCTGTTTTTTACATTTTTGAAGAAACCGAAAAATAAACCTAATTAGTGGGAAAACGTATTTAATTGTTTAACTTAGTTTTTAAAATTATTTATTAATTTGATTTGCAAAAATGTGCATTTGATTGGTATAAAGTTGTATTTGATTGGTAAAAAGTTGCATTTGATTTGCAAAAGGATGCATTTGATTTGCAAACGGTTGTATTTGACGTGAAAAAACTGTATGTATCGGACGTGTGTATGAGATCATCAATAATGTTGGGCTTCGTCTTGAAAAATTCTCATCACATACGTAGCACCTTAGTCATACGAGTGCTATACGATGCATTGGTTCGGAGCTATCTTGAATCAGGGTCCATTATATGGACGCCTTATGACACTTCGAACTCCCTTAGATTAGAGAAAATACAGAAGAAATTTCTTCATTCATTAAAACTCTTTTTTGATCAAAACGTATAAAAATAATTCAATATTTTAAAGATTCCTCATTCCAAAATTTATTTTCAAGTCTCTCATATCAACGTCAATTCTTGTAAATTTTTATTTTCTAGTTCTTTGTATATTTTTTTTCTTCAATTAACTTTATTTAATATCGTAGATATAATATATTTATAAAATTATAAACTTATTCCCAAATACACTTATAGCCTCTCTAAATAAAATACTCGCGCCTAATAGTGAGCTTTTGCATTATAATATTAATATGCTCTATTATTATTATGATTTTATTTTATTACATAATAAAATTATTATAATAAGTAACAGGTTAAAATCACGGCTTCCTCCTAAATTTCAATAAAATTCTTAGAGTTAAAATATGCAAAGGGTATTCTTTTTATATATAATAATATATTTTTTTAAATTATTAATAAAACTATTATTCAACATACCCTCATTTCTGAGGAACGTGATTTGGCTACGATTGCCTTTATGGAGGACCATGAACATGGTTTTCTTGATAATATATAGTGCACTGGTTTTCCGCTGCAGCGTAGTATTTTTTTACTGAAAAGCGCTGCTCCCCTCTTTCAGCTTATATTTTTAACAATTTATTTTTTGTCAGCCTCACTTAGAACCGTAGTATTTTTTATACTGAAAAGCGCTGCTCCCCTCTTTCAGCTTATATTTTTAACAATTTATTTTTTGTCAGCCTCACTTAGAATTCTTCGGAATGCTCACCCATTCGAGTACTTTTTGCACTCAGTAGCCTAATAATACCATATATATCGATTATTGATAATTTATAGACATAATTTCGTATAAGAATTTGTCCGATTAAGGGGGTTTTTTTCAGATGTCATTAAAATATTCAGATTTAAACAAATGATTTATGTTCGATATGATGTAATACAAGCTTAAAATATCATAAGATTTAGTCTGCATTGTTTTGGATAAAATTAGCGTTGTGATGCATCGAAGAGATCAGCGATTATGCCAGCTCGTGTCCACCACAAACGCACGATTTAATTCATTAATTAACACATAAATATTTGTACGTGTAAATATTTGCATTGTCGGTTAATTAAATTCCTCCGCGCATTATCATTCTTCGCAATTACGACATGAAATTTGCATTACACATAAAATATTTACGCCGCCGCCCGAGTTTTGATCCGCTTTTTAACATATTTTAATACACTTGGCTAATGGGTGTTGATCCATTGTAATTAATGCGTTCAACATCACATCACTATCTCTGAATTACAAGGGCTCTCTCGGGTAATTACTCTCCACGCGTCATTATCCAAAAACTCATTAACGACATTATGGCGAGGACCGCATTCATACAACGTTCTGCTGAAAATCTATCTACCGTAAAGTAACACTAATGCAAAACACACGAGGTTTAAAAAATACAGATTTTTTATTTTCTCAAAATATCTTTAAAATTGGAATGAATATTAAGTCTTACCAGTTCTGTGGCCATTTTCTTGAGATACAGATTTTGTTACATATTTGCCATCGAAGTTTTTACCCCTCTTCTCACAGTTCTTTTAATAATTCTGCAGATATACCTCCATTAACAGGAGATTTGCTGTTTTTCAATTTTTTCAATGTATATTTGATCTTGTTTATAATAATTTATAGCAATAGTCCTCTTATGTTTCCATATTTTTTTTTATTTCCGTGATTTGTCCTCCATCCCCATTTTCAATGATACATGACTTTGATTTGTGATCTCTAGAAACTAGTCTTACTATTCGGAATAAGTATTTCGATTTAATTTTGTTTATGTAACCTTCTTTTTCTAAAGAATTTGGGTTGCTCTATCCTTGCTACAGCTTTTTTGTACACGTTTGTTGAATTTTCTATATGTTTCTCATTCTTCTTGTGACTTTATTCCTCTTAGTTTTATCGATTTTCTCTTTTCGATTAGCTTCCATACACTATTCGTCATCCAAGATTTTTTATTTCCAACTTTGGGCTTTTGACATTCTTTTGAAGATTAGATTGTTTTTTTTTATTATCATTTCTTTCATCATTTTTTCCTCATTTAATCGTAGCCGTTTTTCTGTTCGGTTTTTTACTGTTTTGTCTTTACTCTCACATCTGCTATTTCTCGTCCCTATTTAATATTTTCCGAAGATTTTCCTCAAGTAGTTATCTCCCATTGTATTTTATACCTTAGCGTTTTTTTTTTGGCTGGAGAAGCTCGTCATATTTGGAGACGTACAAGGAATGAAAAACGTAAACGTAAGGAGAATCAGAGAATCCTAGAGGGCCAAAATCAAGAAGATTCGGCATAAGAATATACACGATCCTCAGATATGAGGATGCCCACTAAATATTTTAAGAACATCTTTAAAATTGTTACCATAACACTATAATTCGACGATTATTATATTTTTATCGTTTTATTGTTGGTAACATATCGTTCTTTCATTTTTTTTTTATCTTTGGTAATCGGAAAAAATCATATGTGACCATATCCGGCGAATACAGATGCTGATACATGTCGGCCTGGATGCTCAACAGTCACTGACTTTCTTGCTTATTCAAATTTAGGTATTTTTTTAGGTCATTGGATAAGTCGATTGTATCTAAAACGACTTTAAAAAAGCGTTTGATAAATTCGATCAGGCTAGACTCATTTTGAAACTAGATACTTTTAGGTTCTCGGATAATCGCATACGGTATTTTAACATTTTTTATCTTAATATTTATACCCTTGCATATTTATAAGTTATTTTCTTTTAATCATATATTTTATATATTTTAATTATTATGTATTCTTATTTTTATGTTACTATTATGTTTTTTTACTACACTATTATATTTTTAAGCGTGATTGGCAAACTACATTATTCCATAATGCCAATTACGTATTGTTTTTTTATGATAAATAAATAAATTAATTAAAACCGAGTTGGGTTTTTGGCCGAAGATTTTCTCTGCATTTTCCATGTTTTCCACGAGTTATAAAAATCCGAGCACACTAAAACGTAAAAACTACTTGGCAGCTTATAATTTAGTATGCATTTATTTTGACTATTAATGTCAATATACGTCAGAGACAAGTGTACCAACAGAATTATAAAAAAATTGACAATTGTTTTGTTTACAAATAAGTTAATAAAAAAATATATTTTTCGGCGCATGCATTGTTCCACAACTTGCCGGATAGACTCGAGTAGTAGAATTTTGGATTGGTGGAAAAACAATGGAGGTCGGGTAGACCGAGAGAACTGTTGTGTTGGGCGTTCGGAAAAGAGATATTGCTTACATTTCCATCTAGTCTGCGAACTAGTTTTCCGTTCACTATGTCTCGCTTCGATATCGGCAGAGAACAATTTTTTTTTATTATTTTATTCGACGCTATATTTCCATAATTGGCGTTTTGAATTTAAAATAATGCGCAGTCGTGATAAGCTTTTCTCTCTGACGTAAATCTGCAGTAATCGCATATTTATTTTTTAAAAAAAAACGTGATAATATAGAGATATGAAAATCTGCATTATGTCCAAACGACGTTATCACGTATTCCGCAAGGTGACGAAGCTGCAGAAATTGTCTTGCTGCCGCAGACAACGAGCCATTGTGTCCCGGCAGACAATGGGGCCGTTGTCCACCATTCAATTTTTGCACCCGGACCCGCTTGTTCAGATGCAAATGGCCATCAAATGATAATCCACAGCGCAGAATATGATATTGGCAATGATCAACTTGACGGCATTATCCCTCTGAAAACCATTATTGGCTAGCTTCGTTTACCGATCTCCGATGCCTGCTGAATTATTTATGACTTGACCGATCGAGTTGAGGCGACCGTGGGGATGAGGACGGGCGGTGGGGGGCGGTGGCGGCAGACAAGTGGCGGGGGGCAGAATCCGCAGGGGGTCCAGGCGAAAATGAGAATTGTGGGCGGGTGGGAAATCCGTTTACCATCCCACTTAACGACCAAACAGCGCAACCAGGATTCATATACGGATGACCGCGGATGTAATGCAATTACTCGGCAACACTAACAGTGGGGATCGATTTTCAATGATGCAGTCGATGACGAATATGATCAGCGTTCGAAATCTAATATTCGACTGAGATATTATCGAGTAACATTGTGATTCAAAATAGGTTGATAATAAAATAATATCGATTATAAATTCTTCATTTTGAGCAGAAGAGAAGAAGATATTCAAATTTGGTGACAAGATTTACTTTTAAATTCATCTAAAACCTTCTATTTGACATTTGGGCCTCATCATCCTTGAAAAAATCAACTCAATCTACTCAATCTACGAAATCTGGTAAAACTGTTTTTCACTGATCTGTGTCCGACGTAAATTATGAATTCAGTGAATTCTTCATGACACTGACCAGAGGAGTACATAAGAGGAAGACACCATTACCTTCGCATGTTTTATAAAAATATTTATGTAGGTAGTTTGGCGCGTTTGAATTAATTAATTTAATGCCATCTATCCTTTGCTAAATAAATAATATGAATTTTAATCCAACTGAAATATTATTAAAAATTAACCAGTGTCGTGGTTTGATACTGGGGATTATATTGGGTCTATCATCAATAATAATCAAAGATAATCAATTTTTCATACCTTGAATAAACTTTATTGAATAATATAGCTTCCATTATTATTTATGACTTTTTGCCAGCGTGATGGCAATTTGTAAATCTTATTTTTAAAAATTGCCTTATCCCTAGAGGCGAAAAATTGTGAAAATCAGTGCTTGTCTGATACAAATTTTTTTGGAGAGCAAAAAATTCAAAAACTAAAAATATATCAGACAAGCAATGATTTTAACAATTTTTCGCCTCTATGGATAAGGCAATTTTTAATAATATTTTTAGTTTTTGAATTTTTTGCTCTCCAAAAAAAATTGTAAGGACAGAACAAGTGGTATTTGGAGGATGCTAGGTCCAGGGAGTGTGGTGGATGCGACAGAATTTCCCAGCCTAGCTCTGCAAGTTTCTGATGAGTCCCCAAAGCAGTATATGGCCTAGCATTGTCATAAGGCAGGATGATGTCCTTCCTATTGAACATCGCCGGCCTCTTTACTTGGAGTGCTGTTTTTAAATGATCCAATTGCTGACGGGTACCTCTCCGAATTTAGCTTTTCGTTCGGTTTCAACAGCTCAAAATGTATAAGTCCTTGAATGTCCCACCATATACATAACATTCTCTTATTCAGGCTGAACTTCGGTATAGAGGACGAAGGCGAGGTTTTCTGGATTCACAATACGCTCCTCTCCTTACGATGTTTTCATTAATAATCTACTTTTCATCCCTAGTTATTATCCAGTCCAAGAAGGATTTTGTTGCGGTCAAGCAGAGATGTGCATATGATAAATCAATGTTTCAAATTCTTATCACTTAACTCATCTTGAATATTTCAACACCAATCCTAGTTTCTGAATTTGGTCCGAAATGGTTTGTTGAGCTGAATCAAGCCTTTCTACAATGTCCGATGTTGTCAAAAAAAGGATTTTGCTCTAACATGATCTGAGCAGAACTTTTTGATAGACCCAATATAAGTATGAGAGACTCATCCCTTGTATCTTAAGAAGTTTTATCGAATATTTATATTGGTGAAGAATTTTTATCGAATATTATAATAAATAAATAAAAATATGTGCAAATTTTCCAGATTATCTGCGAAAGATGCAAGCTATGGTTTATCACCCAATCAAAAATAAGTCTAACATTTCGCCCAAATTAGTACTTAGTGTATGACCGAGAGAAGCAAAGAAATCTCGTGGACCTTAAAAAAAAAGTTGAGCCTAGTAAGAGAATCGGACTATATCTTTAAATGTATTAAGACGCAGAAACTGTACTGATTCGGTATTGTGCAGAAACAAAAGTATATGAAAATTCTACTGCAATAGACCCAGAGACTGATAACGAAAACAATGGCTCTACAAATGCAGCGGAACAGGTTAGAACAAAGGTTCCCAATATTTTTCGGTTTACGGCTCCTTTAAAACATAAGATTTTTCCGCGGCTCCCTTAATACATCAGATTTTTTTCAAAAATTTTGACCTTCTTGAGAAAAGCGAGTGGAAAAAGATGGCGCAAACATTTCGAGATTTGGGAATTCCAACAATTTTGCCGAATTGTTTAATTGCATATTTCGCGGCGCCTTTATGACGACACCGCGGCTCACACTTTGGGAATCACTGGGTTAGATGAAACTTATACTACAAGACACTGTTTTGCCAAAGATTTTTCAAACGTAGTAACCCATTATTAGAACTTCTAAAACCTTTGTAATACACTTTGAAACCATTTTCTTAATACTTGTTTATTATCCAAAGGTATTTTAAGGGTATTATAAAAACGATAAATGCGGATAAACGTTTATATTTTTTTATCAATATGATATTTTTGCATTAAATAAAGGAAATAAAAATAATTTGTGTAATTAAGCAATCGAAATACGATCTAGGACACAAATTAAGTTACAGAAATGTATTAGAACCTAGTAACTATGTTTCAAAAAGACCGGGTACTATAGTTATTGTTGCACAGCTTTTGAGTATTATTGTAGAATGTTGAATAGTGAAGCATCGCGATATACGAGGGTTTAGAGTTACATAAATATATGTGCGATTCGATAGGAAACATTAATACATATAACAGAATATATTTTATATAATTCGATGGAAAATTCTGCGGGGAAAATCTCTACCGCAGCATTTTTGCACGGAGCAAAAACGAAAATATGAATATCTTGTGGAGCGTGCAAGAACGACTGCGAAGCACTAAATATTATTGCAATATAACTTGCGGAGAAGTGTGCAATTTTTAACAACTCGCCCTCCTTTTAGTCTCATCTGATTTTCCGCATGATCACAGCACTATGGCCCGCCGGGAATAAAGGAATATGTACTTACACACATACACGCGTATGCAGTATATAAGTTATTCATGGTCCTCTTTTCCCCGAATATCTTGTCATTCAATATGCAGAAACTCAATCTGTACGACTGACTTTATCCGATAAATTACGCACGCATTCCCATGCCGCTTTTCTTTTTCTTGGCGTCCAACATTTCTGCCCGGCTTTCGCGTGCATTCCTCCCCCGCATTGGCCCCCATCCATCCCCCAGCATCCCCCAAATACACTATAAGCACCGTATTTCATGCATAATCAAGCGGCAGACCTCCGTTTGTAGGTAATCCAGCACCGGCTTCGGACATATACTGCGAATTATATTTTCACCTGGCTACGTAATTACTATACTTCTGTTTCCATAAAAAAATAATTCGATTTATATATTAAACCTTAAGAATTTTCATATATTTTTTTAAAAATACACTGTCCTTCGATTAACTCAATGAAATGTTATCTAAGGGATTAGGCTGGAAACTATTAAAAATAATTAAAAATCATTACCGATGAATAATCATTTTAACCTCTTCCTCTCTTAAATATTTCATATATTTGTATTCATTTAATATAGCGAATATTTTATTATTTAACCGCGTTAAATAATGTATTTTCATTGCATTAAGCTATTCATATATGCAATTCCAATAAACTTTTTACTATATCCATGAAATTTTGATTCAATATCAGGAATAATTTAAATTCATTCATTTTCATGTGAAAAATAATATTGGAGGTTGTTCATGAATTAGCTTTTGAAAAACTGTAAATAAATATTAGAATCAGGTAATTTTCAGGACAGATATATTGTTTAATTATATAGAGAAAGTCAATCTTAAATATTATAATAGCTATAACAAAAATTATACAATTCATATTATTCTAAATTGATTGTTTATAACCAATATCACATTTCCTCATTAAAAAAACTAGATGGTTTAAGTCCATAATGAGTTTTAAAATGTAATTTTTTTTTTCTTAATTACATTAATTAATAAAAACGAAAATTGATATATCTACTCTGTATCGAATCTCTCTACCAACTTCATTAAAATAGCTGTGACGTTGGGGTATATTTCGGACCCCTAAGTTTATGATTTTTCTCGAATACCTCTTTTAATATAAATCCTGCATGTCACATTTTTTTTGTATTTGTCGAAAAAAAGTTAAATTTAATCAGTGATCTTTATTGTCCTCAATTGCGAAAAAAAAACAACAATATTGTTTTTCAATAGCACGGATGCGATGCTTTTATCGCTCGATAGCGAGAAAAATCATCGCGCATGTGTATGTGCAAGCGAGAAAAAATATCGTGCTGTTCAAGAGGAGAAACCACATGCACCGAGCTAAAGAATTTATCAATTGACTTGAAATGTTAGGGGTTTGATTTCATAGAAAATATACCCTATTGGCCAGAGTCTTTGGTTTCGAGCCGCCGGAAGTATTTAATAATCTAAAATTTATTATATTTCTATTGCACCTTTCTAATTCAGAAGTGACTTGATCTTGTTGTTCATCCAGTGATCTTTTCAGGCCGAGGCAAAATATTGAGACCGATCATCATTCTAGGGGTTGCTTTACGGGACTTATGGTAAAGAGCTCCATCATCCGTAGGCATCAATAGATTTTTTTGATGACATATGTCTATTTTCTAAGATGTCAATACATTTTTCGGAATTTAAAATTCCATCACACATTATTTCTAATCTTTCGCCATGCCTCCTTCAAATTTCACGGCAGAAAAATACGTGTTTCCAAAAGTTCTTAGATTTAACAGCTAGAGCCAATTGTATCGTCGTTAATTCAGGAACTTAGTCAATAGAGATTTTTTTGCAAATCTTATGCAAAACCCAACACTATTGAAATGCCTTTGCACTGTTCTTTTGAAGATATTCATCATCTGTGCAGCCTCCATGACTCCAATCACTGTTCGTAGCACCATTTTTATTTCTATCAATGGTTCATTTCTTTGTGATCTTTGAGAAACAGACGTTTTTACAATTAATTTAAACTAAACAATTATTATATTAGGCGGACCGAAAAGTAATCGATTTTTTTTGCTGGCGAAAAACATTTATTTATTGAAGAAATCTTAAATATAAATCAATAAAATAATATCCACTTTTTGCCAGCGTAAATAGTCCTTCGATTTTACATTGAATGCGTTTTCACTTCTCCAACATTATTAAATTTATTAATATTTAATGTATGGTCCAACGATCTATAAAGGTGGTAAGCCGACGATACGAGATCCGGTGAATAGAGTGGATGAGTTGAAAGTTCCAATCCAAGCTCCTTTATTTTTCCTGTGTTGTTTTTGCTCGCGTTATCGTGTTGAAAGATCATTTTTTTTGTTTTTTGCTCTTGTTTCATTCGCTCTAGTTGTTGAACGGTTTGACCAAGTTCAAGAGATTCATAGTTTATAATTCCAGAAAAATCCCACCACAAACAAACAAGGACCTTCTTGATTGTTAGTGATAATCTAGGGGTCGGAACAGGTACTTCTCTTAAAGAAAGCCATTTTTTGTTGTTGTACAGGATCATCGTATAACAGCCATTTCTCATTTTCATTCATAATTCGCCGCAAAAACGGATCGGCTTCATACCGAGACAAAAGAGACGCACAGATGGCTACGCCGTTGATTGAACTTTGGTTTCAGAATATTCTCGTAGTATCGGTATTATATATTTTTTCACAGCTTCGTTTACCTTCATTCTTTGATCGAACAAAAACAATAATAACCACCATTGCTTTAACGTAATAAATAAACGTGTTTTCGGGATCGTGTCTTGATACGAACTAACTGTAAATGAGCTCATCGAAATCATTTTGATTACTTTTCGGTCCTCCTAATGGTAACAGGGTATTTACTTTTGACATCCTAGTGTAAGTATATAAATATAGTCAGCGAAATAAATTTGATTATTCTTTTAATCAGACCTCTATTTGTTTTTATTTAATATATAATAAAGTCTCTGTTAGTCAAAAATAACGCTATCAAAAGCACTGCAGTGCAGATTGCAATATGATACCACTGCGATTCGTATCTCCCTATGAAAATGATTTCATAGAGCAGCGAACGAGCAAAAGATAGACCGTAGTTGGTGTAAATAAGATTAAATTGCAAATTTCAAACGGTTCCATAATTTATTCGACCAGCACTGTTTTTTAATGTGCACAACGTTGTTTTATCATTATCCATATTTCAATTTGGGTCTTTGTTCCTGGTCGGCTAGTAATAAATTCAACATAAAACACATATTCCGAAATAGTGACGCCGTTTACGATGCATGTGCAATATAATGCAAGCCAAGCAGGCAAAACCAATAGACAAATTGCAGCACACATGGAAGTGTCTGGGCCAAGTATAACGAGTTCTGCAACAATTCTAGGCGACCATGCTTTCGGCCAACTGACATCGGGACACACACAACAACTTTAAACAAACGCTCGAGTGTCATGGAATCGAAATATTTGATATATTTCGCTCTGAACGCCGTTGATTTATTCATTCGATGGTATCGCAGACGCGGATTAACGTTTCCGGTTGTGCTAATTAATAAATCCCGAAATGGAACCGAGTTCTATAAGTTCATGGTAAATATCGTGTTTATATGGAAATGGCACTTGGCCACTATCCAAAACTTACAAACGACCCTGTATGGCTGTTCATTGCTGGTTTACAAGTTATCTGCATTGATCGCACAATAATCGCACACCCTGCCATAACTAAAATAATATTTTCGATGTATTGAAACTCTCGTAAATTCAAATTTAATTCGTCGCGAATTAAAATTAGATTTGCTCAGTTGTTTGCTGTCTGTAATAAAACTCTAAAAATGTAATTATTAGTTTTCAAGTCATATTTTAAATGAGTTTTTAAGCAAACACTTTAAAATGCAGGTATAAAGTTGTTATACTTATTACTGTGCCGTATAAAACTTTAGATGCTGAGGTTT
>JAGXCT010036515.1:20460-80043 GCA_022495035.1 Philopotamus ludificatus | reverse complement strand
ACCCCCTTAAGATTAATATACTTTTGATGGCATATCTCGAAAGATTTTTTTGCTACTTTAGGCGTTTTGTCCGGAGAAATGATAGCTAGGCTCAATTTTGGATAGATTAGCTCGTTTTGCTTAGCAATGTGAAGAGGGTACGACAACGTCATGATCTTAACCAAGTCAAGACCATGACAGGCTCTATCGTAATATGTAGCTTTAACGTAAAATGCAGAATGCAGAGAATTCCAGAGAGTGCCGATATTAAGCATATGGATCACTGGTTCTCCATTAGTTTCTGTTTTAAATATTAAATAATATGTTTCTTATTATTTTCTCTTTTGGAACGAAAATATATTTAAAAAAATATTATATAACAAAAGAAGTGGTCTAAGATAAATTTCTTTATCTAAACGCATAATTTTAAAATCAAACGGATTTATTTATTTTTATTTCTCTCCGTAAAAATGTTTTCATAGGTTACGTTTTGAATGCATAATACATTTTTATGGTTTTTGAATAAATTTCACATAAAAATATATTTATTCAGTGCAGATATCTTAAAATAAACGTAAGCGTTTATGATGTGTTAGAAATATAAATCGCTGTTACGTTTAAATGAGCAAGAAATATGTTTGCTTGTAAATATTTTGCACTTGATTAGTCTCAGCTTTTTATATCATGTTATTTTAAAATTGTGTAACATAGTTATTAGACGTATTTAATGTTAGTTCGCTGTATTCAAAAGCTCTTTGTAAAAAATGAAGGCAGCGCCATGAAAAATATATTATATTTTATTATTGCATATGAATTTAATGTAGATAAGAAATATAACAGAGATATGAATAATGAAGTCAAGGAAATTTGGAAATTTATTCACTTTAATAACATAAGACCACTGGTGGCCTCTGTGTACGGATGACGCGAATACCGCAAGGACACGGGTGGCCAAGAAAATATAACTCACATAGTATTTACTAACATACATTTGTGGTGAGAGTGAATTGTGCCGACGAAATTGATGTCTTTGCTTATATATTTAGCGTTTTGATGAAAATTTACCTTATTTTTATTATAATGAATTGAGTTTTATGACGAGAAATTTACACTTTAAACTTACGCGATATATTAATATGAATGTCTCTCAGATAAAAATCTCGTGGTTTCATAACCACGAGATTTTTATCCCTAGCTAGATATAAAATATTAATACGATAAAAACAATCGAAAGCTTCTTCTTCTTCTCATTTTTAGAAACTTCCCTAGCTAGACATCACTATTTACAGTATTCCTCACGTATCGTACTCATCTTAATCGCTAAACCTTTTTCACCCCTTGTGTAATTATTAACCCCTTGTGTGATTTGCCCGAATACAACTCGGGTAGGTATTTTGCTGACACAGTGATTTGCCCGAACTGGATTAGGGCACATTGTACACGAAACTTTTTATAGTGATTTGCCCGAATCCTCGGGTCATTCCCACACCAGTATAAAGAACGCATCGCGCGCGTTGAGTGACACGTGTCGTAATTTGATCTTTCGAGAACAATCACCCATTTGTTTCCAAGAGGTTGACCACAGAAGTGGTTAGAAACAATATTAACAAAAATTAAATTCACAATAAACCCTTCTATAGCGCTGAGATAGAGATCACGCTATAAAAACCCGCTCTATAGAAGACTATAAAAATTTAAAAATTGAATTAAATCAATGATCTTTTTTCGATTTAAATATTTTATATAAAGTGCTTGTTTTTTTAATACGTTGCTAACCAAAAAGCATTAGCCTCTATTTCGTGCGACAATTTATTACATATGTACGAGTAATTTTACCTTAAAAAATTAGTGTTTTGATGAAATCGGTACTAAAAGAAACTGTTGCACATTCTGCTCTATAGCAGGGAGCGCTAAAGGAGATTTGACTATAATTATATAAAGTATACGTATGAATATGAAGTATATTAATTGTAATAGCTTTATCCAAACAGCCTTTATACATAATTGCATGACTTCATTTCATGCTAAAATTTCAGAGGATGACCTGGCATGCCATAAGTTTAGGTTCGAGGTTCAATAAAAAAAAAATGGAGAATAATTTCAAGTAACTCGTGTATTTTCAGCTGATTCTATGTCTACACTAGTCGATTTTTCAGTAATTTTGGGGCAATGAAAGTTTGATCGTTCTTTTAACCGATCAAATCAAACTTTATCTCTTCCTTATTGAGAATTTAAATATCCCTAAATACCGATTGTAAAATTCACACGAATATGACGTTTATTTAAATTTTATATCCATTTGCTTTATGAATTTTCCATTTTTATATAAAAAACATACGATATTTTTAAATCATGAATCCGCACTCATCAGTGCGTGATGAATGGGGATCACATGTAGAAATGGATATGATATTCCATGTGATATTGTATATGGTTTAGCAGAATATGGTTGTATTTTACACCGTTTTACATTATCTAATATAAATAAAAAAAATACTCTGTTCGTTTTTTATATCAGAATTAATTCGGTAAGACATGAAACTTTTTTTTTTGTTAATATTTCGTTAGAATATTTATTATTTCGTTATTGTGCTTTGCTCACGAGTAGCACATGTGCCAAAGGGGAGCCGTATAAATATGCATTCGACAATGCGCCCAGTTTCATATTATGCAAACATTTTATCGTTTCACCGCTACCAGCGGAATTTGCAGAGTTGATGCAGTTTGGCGCCAAAGTTTCGTAATCGAATTTCAAATTCGGCAATACTGCCCACTGTGTACCGGAGAACAGCGAGCTATTCAATTACGGGTCTGCAAAAAATAAAGCTATGGAATGCCACACGCGTATTGTAATTTTTCGAAGTGAATACAATATCAGCGTGTGCTATTGTTTGCAGATGACCGTAGGCATTAAATATAACAAAAAATACGCTTTTGAGGGAATACAAATTATTTAAATTTTCATTTTTCCGAACATTTATGCAGTGCATATGCAAAAAAGCATATGATCCTCTCAAAAATATTCGTATCAAATTCCAATTCCGGCATATAAAATGTGTAATATACATCAACGTGTAATAAAGCACCGAGTAATAATAGAAAATTCGGAGCCTTGTCTCCGTTTCCACCAATATTTTTTTATTTTATTTTAGGGAAAAAGAAAATTAAATGACTACCCACCCGTCCGAGATTTTTTGTTCTGCGAGATTTACACGCGAAAAAAATATACACACAGAAGTTGAGTGACAATCGAGAAATGTTAGATTTGTCCAAAGTGTACTTAAAAAGTTATACTTATTTTCTTCGGCACACTCTTTCGCATCCGCATTTCACTTCTTTTCGTTTATATAAATATATTTTTTCAGCATTTTCCATCCATCTCGATCGAAAAAGTGGAATAATTTTGTTTCTCGGAACACTCCCGCTTTTTTATTTCAGTTTCATGAATAATTAATGTGGCGATGACTGTGAGGCGAGGTGGAACGCTGGTCAAACATATTGAATAATGCATTATTGGCATAGGCCGAGGGCTATCAAATATTTTTTTTTTACAAATCGCAGACACTTAAACCAATCTGTAATTGATTCCAGTGATATACGATGCATTTGCGCAATAATAAATTTCACTTTAACATTTTTGCGAAAGGTTAAAAAAGCTATTTTGGCCCGGTGCTCTTCCATTCTCGGAGCTTTAACCATTGACCCTGTTTTGTCGTCGATATGTTCAATAAATCTTGCGATACCCGTGCGATCATTAATCGTAACCAGGCTCTTGGAGCCAGACCGAATATCCTTCTTCGGCATTAGGAATCCTCCCCCTAACAATTCAAGATTAAAGGGACGCGAGTTGATGGCGGAAACGAGGGCGACACACGAATAATTACACATACCTGTTTTATATATGAGCACCATTTTAAATATACGTTTATACAGGATGCTCCAAAAATGTCTGTGCTTATAAATATACATTTAAGTGCGATTTTAACGACGATGATTGAAAAATGGCATATTTAAAAAGGAACATATGACCTAAAATAATTAAATGGCTAGATTTAATTCACGATTTTTTTATTTAACATTTTATATGACTATTCATTTTTCTTTTTTATGTAATAGATTATGCAAATAGACGTACTTTAAAAAAACAATTAACAGCAAAATAACTTGCCGTAATTAATACATTTTTTTTAATTATTATGGATGTGATGAGAGTTAAGATCAAATATCTGTATAATTTACTGTAAATATATCACAAAAAAATGATTCAAGGTTGATTCATGTATTGATAAAATTCGAAAAATGCTAGAATTATCTTAAATTGACAGAGTATATCTAAATCTTGTTCCATTCATTGTGCTTCATCCCAGGATACAAATTAACCTACTCCACAAACGGCCTCCGATTCATTTTGTCCTTGACATGGCTTTTTCAACCTCTTTAATTGAAGGGGCCATTTTTCATCCATTTCCGACTTTGACCTTCGATCGTTTTTCCGACGTATCTTGCCCAGTGCAGCATTAACAACATACAAAATCATTTCCCTATGTTGCAAAAGTCTATAATATTTAAGCCAACAATGATTAGAATACGCCATACAAAATAATATTCTTAAATATCTACAAATATAAAACAATTAAGATATTTATTTTTAACATGTTATAAACTGACAGAAAATATCAAATATATTTCTCTTCATATTTATATAAAAAAACCTATACGAATTAAATAAAACAAAATTCATCCGTAAATTGCCTTAAACGAGTATAAGACTTTTTTATATAAAGAGCTCATCTAGAGAACGATGGACATTTTTGTTTTATAGCCCTCGAAACGTTATAATAAAGATTCAAGTCTTCAAAGGGGGACTTAAAGATTCTTTTGCAACACTAGCTCAGATTGACTGATCGTTCTTTGTAGTTCATATTTTGTTGGTTCTGTATATTTTATCGTGTTAAGTTGTTGATCTAAAATAGATTCATGATAACCTTTTCCCTTACCACCCTAAAGGCCATGACCGTCGATTCGAACCACTTTGATAGGCAGCTCCGTAGGCCAACAAAACTGGCTCAAAGACTGAATAAGTTTACGCGCCGATTTCTGAATTTAAGTGTAGAGAAAGATTGGAATTTTATATTAATTTATCGTCATTTTTAATAAAATAATAGATAAATAGTTGTATTTCTTCAGCTAATGAGTTATATTTTGTATGGCAATATTTTTCTTTATTTTGGGAGGGTTGTACGAGGTTCTTCCTCCTTATCGCGACTATTTTTTTTTATTTTGGAACTATTATATTTCAATAACTCCGTGACAAATATTATTAATATTAAATTACTTATACATAATAATAATTAATTAATCAACCATGGAAAACAATAAAAAAATGCGTTTAACTTAAAGACGGTTTTTAATATAAATACTTTGTTAGTTTTGGGTAGATTAGGACCCTTTTACATTATGAAAGGGGATGAATTGCTGGGTATAGCGCATTCGTTTAAAATTCTAAAAATATTGAATAGTGATGATATATGGACGTTGATGAAGATAATTAGCTCGAAAATGTAACAGACAGTAGAAGTGACATTATTTCCGAAAATAAGAGATATGAATACTCTTAAATCCCACGCTCTCAGAATCATTAGATTTAAAAAAAATATTTTATTATACTAACTTATTTTATATTATATGAAATAATTACATCGACTCTTAAACACCGTGTAATGTATCCTAAGGTACGGTAATGTATTTTAGGCTGAGCTAGCTTTTATTTCGTAACAAAAGGTCGACACTTTTCAATAAAAATAAGCTCTACATTTATTTTTATTATTATTAAAGACCCTACTCAAATTCAGAGCTAATTAAATGCTGATCATTTTAGGTTAATTTGGCTAAACTTAGAACCTTTTAAAAGTAAGCATTATATTTAGTCAAAACAGATGTATTGTATACAAAGAGATCATAAATAGATTGTTCTAAGAATTTACTTTAGATTATTTGCAGATATTCCCTATTATATGCCCCATTATATTTTTAAAATGAATAAAAATTATGATTATAAAACTTCTATTATTAAAGTGCAAATCCTCGCGCATGTGCATAAAGAGCGCATAAAGAGAAAAATCCTCGCGCATGTGCAAGTGCGAGCGAGAAAAAATGTCGTGCTGTGCCAGAGGAGAAACCACATGGGGGTGGGCCTCGGTCGCGACGGGCCATCGCTCTGTGCGCACGTTACCTATGCATTGCATTAATTAGTAGAAATATTCAAAATTAGATCGATATTTGGATTGTTACTAATATATATCACGAATAACTATTTTTATTCCTAGAATAATCGTTTTTTAATGTCAAGGTATTGTCGAAGAATTTATCAATTCTTGAATTTTTGGGGTCTATTTTCATACAAAATTGATCCCATCGTCCAGCGGCGTTGGTTTCGAGCCGTCGTGACATATTTTCCACATCTAGCCGAGAGTTAAATGTGTTATTGGTCCATTTCTAGTATAAATAAAATAGTGAGCAGTGATCAGCAAAATTTATTACTTAAGCTTTAATTAATATTTTTTCATACAAAAGCTTATTTTATAACGTTGGTGTTGAAGATAATTTCATAGACCAACTTTCAGTTATCAGCAGCACATTAAAGCTCAGTATTTACTGTAGAAAGTTGTAAACAACATCATTTTTTTGTGAAATAAATAAGAGTGTACGTCACCCCTGCCCTTGAGCTGAGAACACAGATTTCTGAGATTATTGTCGTGTTCGAGTAATTGAACTTAACAGCGTGATTACAATGTGTAAATACGGGCCTCGAGTGTCGACGTCGACAATGGCCACGGCTAGCCCCCAAGATGGCGGAGCGGGCCGCAAAAAAGGTTCACTGATGTGAACATAAGTACGGAATAGCGCATCAAAAAACAACTTACAAGGCCTATTAACTTTGGCCGTATTTTTCTCTCGTTTTTCCACTTAGTAATAAAAACGTCACAATATCTCTCCAAGTAATATTGCCCATACATTTTTTCATACGTCCCATGACCACTTTGGTAGATGCCGAGTGTGTCGTGGCGCTATCTGGCTTTCGTACAAATTGCCGCAGTTGTGTAATGTTAATATTAATATGTGTGTCACTGTGTTATCGGATCATGCTTATTTGGTAGACAACGGGACTTTTATGCTGTATTTAAATGTTAAAATAAAATTAAAAATTCAGTAAATATTTTATTTGATATTTCTGATTTCATAATTCAAATGATTATTCTTAGACGTGGCTTAGTTGTAAAATTATTATAACCAAATCTGTAAATATTATTTTAAATATACAGATAATAATATTACACCAATGCATTAAGGGAGGGATATTTCCAGGTTAAAATATTTAGGGATTCTGTGGGACTGCTCTGAGTCGCAGCGCAACACAGCTCTCAACGACGAGACTCCCCCACCCCGGTGCCGCCCCGCGTCCCCCTAATACACGAGGCTGGTAGTGCTGACGAGCAGACAGCGCTCTTCGTCTACACCGCGCGGCGTTTCACTTAATTTAAAATAAAACTATATTTGAATATAAATAATATATTTATATATAAAAAATATATCTTCCCTCAATTTTCTTGGGGTGTTGAAGCACTGCAATGTTTATAGACGAGCCGCCCCTGATTATTCCGTTATTTTTTCGCAATATATCATTTTTTGAACTTTCGCGCCATATCTAAGCTATGGTTTATATCTTTCAAGTATTTTATATTCCACTTTGGCTAACCAATACACCGTACTGATCCACTAACTCTACTAACCGTGTTAAAGTAAAGCCTTGTTAACCCTTTAAGTGAGTTAAAATATTATTATTTCTTCTTATTTAAATATGAGCTAGATATAACAATAACATGTTTTTAAATGAGAAACATAAATTTAAACGAAAAATATTTAATAAAATGCATTCACATCTCAGTGATCCAACGGCTAATGGTCTTGAATTTTCTGACACATGCCTTCTATATATAAAATTCAATTCAGATTTCAACATTTAAAAGATTATGTTCAAATCGTGTTTTATAAAATTTTCATTTCGGCCCGTTTCTAAAAAGTTTGGTGACCCCTGCTATAAGATATAATTTATTACCTATTCAGTGAATGTTGAAGTTCAAATAATTAAATTTTATGTTCAATATCTTGATTAATAAACAGGTTTTTTTTGTAAAAAACGACGTTTCACCAAATTATATGTCACATCATATGATTGAGACGATATAATATTTTTTATATACATATTAATTAAATAATTAATAACGAATATAATGAAATTAATTAATACATTCTTAGAAGTATAGCATTCGACCTAAATAAATTAAAATCGAGAATAGAAGAAATAGAGTGATTTGTATTTTTTAAATAAACGGTCTTCTCTCTTCAATTCTGTTATTAATTAATTTATTTCTTTTATTACGATGGATTATTGGCATAACATACATTCATCCATATACAGATTTGATAAAGATTCGATAAACATTCTAAAGACTCTAAAGATGCAACGAAAATGAGTCTCTCATACTAATATTCCCCCAAGTGTCGAACCACTACACTGATTAATTCTTAATATTATTTCAGTTGGATTGAAATCTATATTAATTGTTTTTTTTTTTATATATAAATATTTAATCAACACAGAATAGATGGCATTTAATTAACTAATTCCAACGCGTCAAACTATCTATATATATTATTTTTTATTTAGTATCCGTACAACAGAGAATCTGCCTTTGTCCTCTATACTGCTTAGTAAAGACCTGAAAAAATGCACGTTGCTTTTTGGTCCTCCTAATATTAATTATCTCTGTAGATAAAATATCCCAGTGTCATGTTCGTCATTTATATTAAAAATATGTGGCTTTCGCATTGTTATGCAAATTGTAGGGCTGATATAGTCTATTCCGACACGAAAATATTCTCGGACATCCCGGCTAGCTGTTTGCACGATTTCTTTAAATGCGGTGTATTTTAGAAACGTGACCGAGGACGTCAAGGGTCCCCTCTACATACAAATTGCTCCGCGATGCAAACTTTAAAAATGTAAGTGTCCATTAGCTTATAACAAATGGGACCAAAATTTGGCCAAACAAAAAAAAACGACAGCGCTGAACAAGCGAAAAATATCATAATAATTATTTGAAAACTTTTTGTATCATAGTCTTATCCTATATCATCAGGACGGGTCTCGATGCTGTCCCAGTTCCGGTTACGTACCACGCCTACTTCCTCGGACATACTCTCTAAATTTATAGCGACATGATAAGATTATTACACACACACACGAATTGATAAATGATCAATTAAATACAAACACATTATGCTATAAAATTTACTTGATAGCGATTTTGTTGATCTTAAAAAAAGTAATAGAGTACATAATGCCGATGGGAATTACTAGGGAACAAAACGAACAAATCTAATTATTTTTATTGCGCTTTTCCGCTTTCGCTACGTCTAATGTTTGACCACTTAAAATCTCATCAAGAATTTCACGATAATTTGGTTTTTGCATTGTTGTGTTCAGCTTAAAAAACACAATAATTATATACATCGTTTCTAAAAAATCCAAAAGTTCGATTCCAATATTCCACGCGATACAGCAGATTTTAATCTCATCGAAAGCCGGGGACGCCATTGGGAATGGGGTGACGAGGGGGAGAGTCGGACCTGACGGTTTAACCGAATTACCGACTCGAGATGGTCGAATTGTGAAAATTTTCAGAAAATTGTGCGAGGGAATCTGATTTACCCCCAAACAATGTCGACCAAAATGTCATTGTGCCCGTGCTTTTTTCCCATTCTGCTCGGTTCCGCACGTAGCCCGGATAGGCTTTTAGTCCATTCTGCAATCAGATTTTGCGCGGATTGCGAAAAAGTTGCAAATTTTTTGTGCGAACAAAATTTCCGATAAAAAGAGGAGGAAAGATGAATGTGTAATCTATGGTCTCGGATGTAAAGTGTGCTCCGAAATTGGAACAATATAATTTCATTATGGATTTTCATCCGCCAATTTTTGCATTTCTGAAATCCACCCTCGAGCCTTATTGCCAAATTGTACACGACTTTAATAATGGCGGATAATGACACATTTTAAAATTTGGCAATTTATCATTATGGCAATCTGCCACGAAATATATGAGCAATTATTGGAATTTTTTAGCACTATAAATGTAGAGTTTTACTTTAAATATTTAAGATAAAACTGAATTATTATATATTGTTAATTATATTATTAATTAGCGATATATTGTATTTTAAACTGATTTTCATAATAAAAAGTTTATTTATTTTGATATATCGTAATCAATTGTACGCAGGTTTTTGATTATTTTATTTTTAAAACATCCAACAATAAGTTTTCATTATAAAGAAAATACTATTATATAAATAAATTCTTACAGGCTGGTAAAATAAAGCTCAAGATTTACTCACGTTATAAATACTTTTATTTCTTTAAACTTAAACTCAAACGTAGCTCACGCTTTGCAGATAAGATCGCTGAATCTTTTCTAATTGAGTTAATATTGAAGAGAAAAGCAACTTAATGTTTACAGATAGTGCTATTTGATTATTAACAAAAATATTTGAAACAAAATAGTCTCCACAGTAAGAATCAACAAAGTTATAATTTTTGGATATTTAAGCCATTAATATTATATATTTTAGAGAGAAAAAAAACGCAATTAAAATTCAACCGTTTTCAACTTATCAAACGTTTCGATTGAAACTTATTGTAACTCAGCTAAATCTTAACCCTTTGCGATTCTTAAAAAAAAATACCTACCAGATCCTTATATGTTTTAATGATTTTCTAGGACTTAAATTTTTTTATATTTTTCTAAATAAAATATATGTCTTGGAATGGAAATTTTATTACATGGAAAGCATACAATAGTTTATTAAATTAAAATTTATAATTTGTATTTTCCAAGAGTGTAAAAGCGTTCAAAACATTCTCCTACATGGAGACCAGGCTTTCTATCGCATGTTACGCATATGTACGTGCTCTCCCTTCTTTTTCCTGGAATGTTACTTTTGGAACAAACCATGCAATCCTTATGCTTTCCTTGAGGATTTGCATATATAAAATGCGGTTTTCCATCCAACCGTTGCTTCCTGTCGATGGTTGAAACTCGTCCTGGCCTCTTACGGGGTGTTCTAAAATTACCAACGAGGCTCAACAATATCACTTCTTTCAATTCCTTTCCTATATTTGTTCTGAACACGGATAGCAATAAAAAAAATCTGTTTTACGAAATCTGAGCCTTCAAAATAACATATCATTGGAATGTCGAGTTAAACTCGACTTTGGTTCAGCCAAAAGAGATTCGATGTCGAGTCAGATTCGACTTTGGACCGCAAAGGGTTATTGTTTTTAAATACCCCTTAAAAAATCCACATCCATATGCATCGCATCACCATCAATGTTCATATTTTATTATGTCATTAATTATTAATTAAGGGTTAAAAATCACAATTCCCCAATACTAATAATATTTTTATATGCGGTATAATTCCATTAATTTACATTGTGAAATATTTAAAGCTTTTCGTTATATATATAACAGAAAATATATGCAGAAACATTTGCACACATTAATCAATTCAAGTATTTTCATGGAATTTTCATTTTTATGCAATAATAATTAATAAAAATATTAAATGCACACACGTAAGTAAACGCAGATCAACTTTATTAGGAAATAATTACAGTTCTATTAAAATGGAGTTATAAACTAACTGGTACGAAAAGTAACTTACATCATAAAGATAACTAATAACAAACTTATTCCCCCTTTACACTTAGTATGGTGAATTAGGATAGGCCTTTCTCATTTTCCAAATCAATCAATGAGCTTTAATTTACACATATTCATCCATAGGGATTTTATAAAAAAAAATGTGCAGTTCATCTTTTTCAAACCTCAACTAGCACATCATAAGCTAACATGATTTTTTTCCCGTATGATATTTCCTTTTCTAGTAATTTGATTGAGACTAAATCTTCTCACTTCATTTGACTTAAATTATTACAATTAAACTACTTTATTTTTAATAAATTCATAAGGGTATTAATTATAGATCATTGATTTTGAATATGTAAAGATTATATCAAACCAAAATCTATATATTTTTTTCTGAAAATAGGGTTATATTCTCAAAAGATGCAATAAAATAGCATAAAGGATATATTTCGGAGATGAGCATCTTTCACACCGCCTCCTATACTATTTTGGACACCAATTCCGTTATTTATAAGCCACATCGTGTACCTTATTCTTCTATTAGAACTAAATATTTGCTCCGGAAATTATTACACAAATTATTTTCCTGGTACTTCATTTGCTTTGATGACAGAAAGGTTTCAAGTCATAAAAAAATGTTTTTAATACAATAAAATCTTAATTTATCGTTTTTGAGGCAACCTTAGTAGCCATAGTCTCAGATAAATAATAAACACATTATAAAAAATTCAAACCATAACAGTTTCAAATTGATTCCTTATAGATTTCATTAAACAATTTAATTTATTATTATTCTTTCAGGTAAAGGTCTAACTATTTTATTAAATGGGACATTTTAATTTCGATTCAAAATAATTCAGAATAGGAATTTCCATAAAAAAATAACACTGATTCATTCAGTATTACAAATATATTACCAGAAAACTTCAAGCCGGAATTTACAGACTAAATAGGAATATTTTTTGTCAAAATGTGTTGGATAAACATTATTAACCTTGAGTAAAATGTGAGCAAAACTTTTTATTTGAGTTTATTAATTAAAGAACGATGTTTTTGTATGTAAAACGTTCATTCATACTTTTTTCTGAAAGTAGGGTTAAACCACTTTTAAAAATACTGGCTTATATTTAGCTAATATTCTTATACAGATATGTATTCTCGTCACGATACTGTAAAATAAATATTTGTAAAAAATTGGCAGAACTGCCAAATAAAATTGTCAGATATGCTCTCATTTGCAATGTTTCAATTACTGTGTACATGAAAACCACCTCTAGAACAGATTTTTAAGATATTAGCTATATAAATTAAGATGAAATTCTACGTGCAAATTATTCATCATGAATCAATAATTAAAAAATAACGTCATACAAATGAAAATATATTCATGTTGACGGAGATAAAAATATATGAATTTTTATTCAAGAGCGGTTTCAGAAGCTTTATTGGCTACTGAAAGCTTGGACATCAATGCACTATGTTGAAATTTAAAATTTCTCGCTGTTATCCCTTGTGCATATATGAAAAGCTATTTTTATTAAAATTAATGGTTTATATAATGTTATTAGGGATTTATAATTAAATTAAGGATATTTTTATTATAAAAAATTAAGAAACAAATACATATCAGATTCCATGTTTAAGGGCGAAGCCGCCAAGATCATTTAATTTTCAGAGGAAAATGCCGAGTGGCGTTTTACATCTTTTTTTAATTTGCTTTTTTTTTAAAAAATATATATATCTTTATTAAAAAATATAATAATAATATACGGACCGAGCAACAGTGCCCCTGACGTACACTAATTACCCTTAATTAAAACTTTATTGCCATAATTAAGAGTCTTTTAGGATGGCGGGCAAACGATGAAAATGGACAAAGTTTAAAAGAATTATTCCAAATTCGCAAAGAATACAATCAGTATATTCGCCCCCCGCTCCGAAGTCCAGGAAAAATTGGCAGAAAAAAAGACAGAGCCCGCATTACATATTCAGCATAGGTACTCTAAAATGTATTCGGCCTTATTTACAAATTATACACGAGAGCAGAAAGGTATACCCGATGGTGGTATAACCACTATGCGCGTGTGTTGGGCAAAGGTACACATGTACCCTTATGGCATTTCTCGCTTAAAAATTAATATTGCACCCGGGGTTTATTATGAGCGGCTCGTAAGATGATTTCATAAAAGCTCAGTACATATTGGATAATAGATAAAAAGGTTGAGTGCTCAATGTGAATAAATAAAACGTTAACCCCCTTTTTTTGCACAATGATTAATTCCCCGCGAAACAGGTAGCCGGACACGACGAAATATATTGCCGAGTTATAAATTTGAATTTATTTTTATTTTACTCCTCTTTGCCCGTTGAAAAAATGTGTCATTTTTATTTAGCACCAGAGGTAACGCGGCCAAACAATAACTAACCGGGGCCAATCTTCCGGTCGGTGATTTTCAGAACCTGTATCCTGCTGCCAGTAACCGAAAATGACAGTAGTTTTATCTATGTACATGTATAGCATACCATTGGAGCAGAAAATGTATTGCTCTATATTGCAAGAGATGTGTAAATTTAAAATGTCAGATAATACAATGGAACTATGTGTCGTGCATTTTAAAATATATATTCAGAACCAACATTCTGACAAAATTCATACATAAATTAAACATAGTTAAAATAAATTATTATATTATTTAAATTTAAAACAGGTTCTTCTAAAACATTAATTACAAAGCAAAATTAACATAAATTATATTATCATTTTCATTTAAAAAATATTTTAATAACTATGAAGAAATATACACTATATTGAAAAATACTTCTGTAAAACTTTCTAAAACTTATTTTTCTTAGTGTGTACTTCATAAACTTCAAAAAAATCAAGTAATAATCCGACGGAGTGAATTCTGGTTAAAACCTCTCAGTTCTCAAGTAATTCTTGAGGAAAATTCTCTGCGATAATTTCTCAATGGGTGAACGAGAATACAATTTAACACGTTATCATCGAATTTGGAGGGTATTCCTGATTTAGGCTCATTTTTACTGCCTGATTCCAACTTTTAAAACAAAAAAAATGCTGTTTTTTTCAGACACTGGTCGTAAAAAAACCAAATTGGACATTTTGCAATTTGGTTTGGAAAAAGTCCAATTAGAAGTGTAAAACCTGTATACTTCATAATTCGGTCGATATTTTGGATGAGTTAACTAACCAATATGACGCGTAAATGACAACGCTCTCGGCGATGTCCCGCCGCAGACTGAGTTCTCGCAGCACTTGTCACTAATACGTTTCACTCGCACTTGGCACATCGTCCCGGATGCGAGATTTGTGACATGCAGGATTTATACTAACAGAGTAATTCAAGAAAAATCGAAAACTTGTGACCTGAAAAAAGGCATGGCTAGGTTAAAACAAAGTAAAATTCACGAGTATAATGTTAAACAATAATTCTAAAAAAAAAGCTAACGGATATGGTTTCTTCACCGTGTAGCCCAGTGATTCCCAAAGTGTGAGCCGCGGCTCCCCCGCGAAATATTCAATTAAACAATTCGGCAAATTTGAAGAATTCCTAATTCTCGAAATTTTTGCGCCATCTTTTTGCGATTGCTTTTCTCAAGAAGGTCAAAAATTTTGGGAGCCGCAGTAAAATCGTATGTTTTGAGAGAGCGGTAAACCGAAAAAGAATGGGAACCTCTGGTGTAGCCGTATAAAATACTCGATTTTTTTTTGGTCCCCTTATTATATCTATGACATTGTGGCATTAGAGGTTAGTATTTTACCTAGACATTATTTTTCTCTATGGGTACTACTTAATAGATTTATTTTTTTTTATTGGCAGAATGGCTCAGTCAGAAGCTTAATAATCATTTTGGTATTTTTTTTAATTAGGATTCATTTTTAACACAACAATAATCGTTTTTTTTAATTAGTAAGTGCAGTTTTTATCGTAAAAGTTGTCGGTTTTTATCCTGGGCGTTTATATCGGGCTATAAATATTTAAAAGACATACAAATTTTCGGTAAAAAGGCATATCAAGAAGAAGAATAAAGAAGGTTTTAATATTGACTATATTTTTTAATAGATCAAACTCTCATCTCAAGGGTGTAAATTAAATAATCTGATCAAATCTGAAAATCATTTTCATACGTATTTATATGCAAAATCAGTTTATACCCGAACTGTAAAATTGTCACATTAACATTAAGTTTAAAAACGGAAACGATTTATGTTATATGATATACTGAGTTGTCCCATTAAGTCATCTTTAAATGTTCTCAAAAGATTAAATCTATACGATATTATATTTATTTTAGAATTACATGTGCTAGAGATGTGCTGAGAAATAATTTTATTTATTATTTTAATTATAATTAATATGTAAAATTAAATTATTAAGTAAAACATTGCAAATGAAGTCGAGTTGAATATATACAAAAAAAACTTTTTGCAAAGGATTACAAAAAGTATGAGCTAACAGATTGTTTAGGAGGATTTATGTCCCAAATTTATGACAAGAAAAGGCAAACAAAACCGCCAAGCACAGCAATAGACTTTAAAAAGGTATTAAATGAAAAAGGTACCTAATTAAATGAATATAAATAGAAAATTTATTTTCATCTCTTCCGTGCCTTAATTGGATTTTAATAGGAATAGATTAAAATACTTTTTATTGGAAATAAAGCTCGTTTAATATAAATACGCCCACAGCGCTAATATATTTATTTTTCTTTTCATAGAATACATGAGATAAATTTGAGCTTGAAATTATACAGTATGATATGTAATCGAATTTATTTTAGTGCTCTCGGATCAATCATCTAAGAATAACAAAGAAAGCACTCTCATTATTCGGTCCAATATTGCGAAAGAGCACTTGTCATGACTGAGAAAATTGTTCAAATTACAACTCAATTTCAATTCGTTCAATATGCATTGTCCTCGGTCGCTAGAATGTCTCTTTGTGATATTCGATTGCTACATTATCAGAAGAAACGCATCTCAGAGATAAATCCGGAAAGTCACTGTTCACTCCAATATCGTCTGAGCGGAACTCGTAGAGATTAGCATGTTTTAACATATGTTAAGAAGAAAATCGCACTCTTGCGGCGTTGCACACAAAGAGCAAAATATATAAATTAAATCTATCACTTGTTTCAGTTTTTATTATCGTCGAGTTATCATTTTATCTGTAGCTTATTTTATAGATACAGAGGAATAGATGCAAACAATGATTAACCTACTTTTTAAAATGCAGCAAATTGGATTTGAGTTTCTACTCTCTGCTGCTGCATTTTTTATTTTTTACTTCCCAATTAACGATTTCAAACAGGAGTTGGCATGTAACAACGGACACGGCTCGATGGTATGCAAAATGAAATAATTTAAATGCAGCACGAGATGCAATCTATCAATTTTAACCCTTTGTATAATATATTCGATTTTAATCCATTATATATTTCGCGAATATTATCATTTAATCCTGCCAGGGATATAATATCTATGGATGTTGGTTGAATTTTAATTAAACAATAAATTAACGATAACCTAAATAGGTCATTAATGCGATGGACAGCAAATGTGACATGAAAATGTATGACTTTCCACGAATTTTCATTAATATCAGAAAATTGTCACCATTATTCCATTGTAATGAATATAATAAACAGATAATTTGATATTGAAATTACGTGGAAATTCATAATCAAGCTTTTCTGTTTATCATTGCTGATTAAAACATTTTAATAACACGAGGATAATTATTTTAATGATCACATTGTATTTAAATTTGAATCGTAGTTTTTCATTTTTTTTTTAAATATTATTTAAAACAAATGAATAAAACCATTTGTCAGTTGATAATTTTATTCAATTGTGTTGTGTCTGTGAAAATGCTGAAAATATGAATAATTATCAGGTAATTCTATTTGAATGATATTAAGATGAATCAATGATGATTAGTTACTTTGATTTTATGATAGATATTGTATACATATTCAATAAATACGTTTTTTTTTCGAAATCTCTATGATCAAACCACACCGAAACGCTAGGTCCCCAGTCGAAACTAGTGTAATTAATCCTTGACGGTTCAATTGTGACAAGTTTGGGCAAAGGCAGCTTTCGCAACTTGATATGGGATAATTGTTTGCTAGCTTCTTGAGGAGGATGTCGCTAGATATCAATGCCAAAAGGATTGACCTCGAAAGTGGAAACACAGGGGTGTGAGTGTTGTAAGATATTCCCCATCATTTAATAATAATAATACACGGCATTATACATAATTCAATGGGGCTTGTCCATTGTACGCACTAGGGTGCTGACCCAATTTGCTAGATTATCGTATTTCCAGTATCTAGATTCAATTTGTAATCTTTGCACAGGGCCGGAGAGTGTGTGGAAGGGCGTTGCATATGTAAACTATAATTATCACGATGCGAGATTTGATTGTGAAGTATGATGTGTTACATCCGTTTAGGCATCCGTTTGTTTTGGATTTAATATTTGCATTTATAACTAAATTGATGATTAATACGCAGAATTTATTTATTAATATTATTTTGTTACGGACCCTTTCTCTAAAATTCAAAATATAAAACGCCTTTCTAGTGTGACGTTCAGCCTTATCTTCTAAATGTTGACATGACGTCGCCTTTCCTGTTTTTTAACTTTGACTTCTGGTCATATCTCAGGCAAGTACGGAGGCTTTAATACGGTATTGATTTAGACCAAAAATTCACTAACAAGTATTGATGTGAGAATTCAAAGAAAAAAGTAATTAAAATAAAGCATATTATTTTCACCTAGCCTTGTAGATTCGGGTCATCGGGGATAATTTTAGAAGCAACATAAAAAATAGAATTAAAATGCAAAAAAGGTTTAATTTGAATTGCAAAGGCTGGATTTGAAATGCAAAAGGTTTAATTTGAAATGTAAACTGTTGAATTTGAAGTGAAAAACCTGTATAGGTTCTCCTTTTGTATTTGAAGGGATATTTTATTAATAATTCAGTGTCTAAAACTTAATCAGACTCTTATAGCTGAGGTATATTGTGTCTAATTAGTAAGATAAAGGAGGTATTGCTTAACCCAACCGTACTATTGGGAGCCCCAAGCTTTAGATTTTTCTCGTATAACTCTTTTTATATAAATCCTAAACATCACAAACTTTTTAATAAATAAATATTAAAAATAATCATTGATCTCCATTGTAAAAAAAATAAAAACAACAATATTCGCTTCCATTCGCATCTGGTACGATGCACCAAGTGCGAGTGAAACGTAAAAAACTATTTTTTTTCTTAAAATGATCCATAAAAAAAACTCACGATGATGAAGAATTCATCAATATATTGACTTGGGGTTATATTTACTATTATAAATGATAAATATACCCCCTTCGGATGATGCGGTTGTTTTTGAGCCGCCGTGACGGATCGGTTAAGTGTGTGGTCTGAAATGTCAAGAAAATAAGTTAGGGTGTCCAATGCTATATATAAAATATTTATTTAAAGTATAAGATTAAATTATTTATATCTAAAAATTTAGAGAGGGTATTCAAAGGTATTTTCCAATGTCTGCATTTTATATGAAATGGAAGCATCCGTAATTTGTCTTAGTATAAAATTTAATTTATCATATAAACATTTTTCTTAAAATTATTTATTCATTTACTTTAGCTTTTATATCATCAAAGATATATTTAAAAAAATAAAACAAATTTTATAAAAAATCTTAAATCTTCTTTCACATATTTCCTTTTAATTGTAGTTAAAATAATATTAATTCTAATTACGTATAATAAAATTTTATTGAAAAATATAGTTCTTGCAAATAATATTCAATCTAGTGATCATATATTACTAGTTTTATTTTTAAAATTAATGCAGTGATATTTTTGCTCATGAAAATCAAAAGCCGTTCGAGTCCGAATTTCCGAATCATCTTGATTAATAATTAATTATATAAATACTGATTAATTAATTACATAAATACTGATTAAAAATTAATTCTGATCATTAGTACTCGAGTAATTATCGAGGAATATACAAAATCACACCCAAAACATAATGCTTTTATTATTATTATTTGCCTAAACTAAATAAATATTTATTGATGTATCACAATAAGTGAAAATTTATTCTTGAAAAAAAAATTGGCCCTTTTTGCTAGATTAAATTTAATATTTAGTATTGATAAACAATTTACTTCATTAGTTAATTTCACAAGGTTACATTTCTGATATTTATTTTATATATACAACCATAACTCAATTTTACGACGGGTATTTTAGGGGGTTTTGAACTAAAGCGGTATTTAAAACCGCGTAAAAAAAATCAAAGTTATTTTATTTTAATTCACCTATTAATTAAATAAAGAAAAATCTCTAACTATCGCGTAATGCGAAAAGAGTATTGCACTTTTTTTCCAAAAAAAAAAGAATTTAGATATAACCGAAAGAAAATGCCTAGCTGGAATATTTATTAAAATCTGGAAAACCAATAGTAGCTTGAAATAAAGATATGATTAGATAATGATATTATTATGAGGGTGATACATTCCGTGACGAAATTATAAAACTATTACTGATTAACCGCATTTTGTAACCAAGATCATTAAAGGGTATTTAACCCTTAATTTTATTTTAAGTTAAGGGTAACATCAGACCATTTTTTTTTACTACTATGGATGGATGACATTAAAGAAAGATTTCAATGCGCCATTTATCGATATAAAGATTTAATAAACATCTTAAAGACTCCAAAAATGCATGGGGAATGAGTCTCTCACACTAATATTCTCTAAGTGTTGAACCGCGACACATGTTAATTTTTTTAAATATTTTTTCAGTTGATTACAATTAATATTATTAGTTTGATAAATATTTATTCATCACGGTATAGATGGCATTAAATTAATTAATTCCAACGCGCCGAACTACCACATAAATATTATTTTATAAAGGATGGTAATGGATGTCTTCCTCTTTCATACCCCTGGCCAGTGTTATAAAGAATTCCTTGAATTCATAGTTTTCGTCGGACACTTATCCGACTACTAACAGCTCAATCGCGGTTAACTTGCATTATCAAAATATATGCATGTTACCTACAAGCCATAACACTGGTTTCAGAAATAAAAAAATCATCTTAACCATTAAAGAAAATTATATTAAACATTCGTTTCAACCAATTTTTACGAAGGTTGATGTAGATAGAACTATTACGCTTCCAAAAATATGAAAATGATTTTGCGCAATTTTTGTATTTTGTATGGAGTTCATTTCTTCTATTTTGTTCACTTCATTTATTTTTCTGCGCGGTTTAAAATTACGCGGTATTTTCATGGAACGTACCTTGGAATACATTGTGGGATGAGTATATTTACACTATACGTATTACGTTTTATAACAAAACGTATCCACAATGCATGTATATCTAATATGATATTTGCAAATCCGTAGTATGTACGCTTATGAGGTAATAGCATTGTATTTCCCTAGAATTAAACTATTTGTTCATATTTTTTAGAAATATATTAATAAAAAATATAAATGGAATGTATCTCTGTTAAAATATTTTCATACAGACAAGAGAGTAATTTAAAAAATTGCATGCCGACATGGAATTGTACGATTCATTTATGATATTCTTAGAACAGAACACTATTCCGACATTTATTATTATTACACTGCTGAAAAATATCGTGATCTCGTAAGTTTTCAAGGATTACGCTGCAAGCGGGAATTAAATAATTGAAAAGGTATTACGGTCGGGTCCAACATAACACACGAAGCCGTCTCTTTTACTGAGCACACAACAGCAAACCGACTCATTATAATAATTCAGAGCCATACAGGATATTTATCTTCGAGTTACGTGTTTCAATAACTAAAATTAAACCAGAATGGGGTTTGTTAGAAGGCCACCGGAGCCGAATGTGCCGCATTAGTATCACGTCGGGCGCACGATTTAATTTGCATACATTTATGATTACTCAGATAATATGCTTTGCCTAATTTTGCATTATGAAATTTTGAGAACCTCCCACGCTTCACTAGTTGTGGTTTATTATTCAAATTAATCATAGATATTCATCAAGCAATACAGCATTTTGTTTTGATTGCTGTATCAGCCGAAACAATCGTTCTGCTATGATAATATTGATCTTCACTACTCGTATATGATCCTTTATAAATGTAACATAACCTCAAAGCTTATTGATAGAATTATTATATATGTTTGCTTATTATTTATATTATTTATATATTTTTTTTGTACGATACTAAGCCGAATCTATGAGTTACTCTCATTATATTTTTTTACAAATGTATTAAAAGAGATATCCTATGGAAAAATGAATAAGAAGATACTGTAGGGTTTGGTCTGTTATTTGATTAATTAAATAAATCTCTGACAAAGTTCTTCATATACCTCATAATGCAACAATTAGATGAAGAAAATATAGAGAATTTGGTAAAACCTTCAAGATTTAATTTTCGCTCATCTTTGTTATCCTAAGATAATTATTACGGTGTCTCATAGCCTATTTTATCCAATTCTTTAATAGTTTACGGATGATCTGATTTAATTTAAGCGCTCTGTTTAAATTTACATTGCTCTGTTATTTTTTTTTTTTAATCAAGTGACATTTGTATATCATAGGCAGATAAAAATTGGCATCTAAAATACAATATTTTCTTGAAATTAAGATTAAAAATACAATATATGGTATTTTGGTTATTTTTTTAGACAAATATTTTGCTATATTTTTAGGCCAGGCAAGTAATTATTTATATCTGAAAATAATGTCGATTATTAATATCATTATAGCTGTAATCATTCAGATTATACCTAAAAATAGTTTAGAAACAATGTCTTAGGATTATATCGCGATATATTAATTTAGAATAGTAGAGATAATAATTATTGTAGTATTTTTTCATGGTGCGAATAAATTTTATAAGTAATATTTAAAGATACATTCTAGCATTCCCTTTGTGACAAGATAGACATTTTTGATAATCAACTGCTCATTGTAGTTTCACGTTTTCTATTTATTTAAAAAAAAAAGTCTTTTATTGAATAGGATATTAGATTACAGATGTTTCTTGTTCATTTTACAATGTTTTTTTGATGTATTCTTAAAATAAAAATTATTGAGAGTAGAACGAAGATTCGACCGAAAGAGTTAAAATCACTTCTGGTATTTCAAACAATTTTTTAAATTTATAGTACATGTTTTTTTAAAGAAAATTTACCATGAAACAGGAATATGATGTTAAAAAATATTTTTTTCGCCCTAATAACGTTCTCTAAAATTCAGCTGAATATATTATATATTGATGAATATTATTTTTAAATAATTATTATTTAATAGTACATTGCAGTGATGAAAGATTTCCTATTTATTGTACCAATGCCGCAATCCGCAAATTGATTTAGTGTATAGTCTACGTTTATAAAGGAGACACCATCTACGTACATACTTATCCTTGTGCACCAATCGAATCGATTTTAAAGGCATCAAAGCGGATAATTAAGGGTCCTGTCCAGTATCCAATCAAACGGTTTGAATTGCGAATTCATTCGATTCCGAGTCTGTGCGGATTTTCGACGCCCGGAGATTTTGCCGGATTATTTTTGTTGCTTGTTTCGTAAACCGAATTTTGCAAAATCAAGTGATTATATCTAAATGAGATAGTTCTCGAAGAACAATTTAGTGCATTTTATCATATAAATGTAACAATAGTTATCGGAACAATAACATTTTTCGTTGCTAAAACGTTTTGTATGCTAGAAATATCAATTAAACTAGTATATATCGGATTTCTAAACCTAGAGAAGTCATAAGACGTAATACTCTCTGGTGATTTGTCGATCAGGGATTTGGGAATTTTGTTAGTCGTGTTAAAATTTAGTTTAATTTATATACACACTATGCTATTAAAAAAATATTTTAAATTTAGTGTAGAAATCCATTATTACTCGTCTATATCATTCTCCTACGTGTAAGTGCTAAATTCTGCGGCCATAACACCACGTGCACAAAGAGCGACCACGCATTTTCAATCCTGTCATCATCCCGGGATGAAGCGTTCGACCACAAATCATATCGCACGTAAATTACGATTATTTCTATTGTGTTGCAGGTTCGTCTCAAATAACGGCCTCCAGTCTATTCGCTGTGACGATCGTCAATTACCGCCCATTGTACGATCGCCTGCGGCAATAAGCAGTTAAACTAGATTGTTGCTCTATCAGGGAAATTTACGGGAGTTACGAGGTCGAATATGGTTGGCACACGTGTGCCATATTTGGCACGATTAAATAAACCAACGACAATAATTAAAAGCGGCCACATTGTGCTCGATGGCCATGTAACTCCGCAAATCACTACTTTTTGGTGGAGAGCTCGGGTAATGCGACACGTTAATGCTATTATTTTACAAAATTACGGGTAATGATTTACAAAAATGTGTCGAATCAATTTATGACGTAATCGTATTTAAACATGCTATATTTATAAATCATTGACATATTATTATAAAACTGTTTTGCTCCCATATGGTAAACAAAACAAAACGTTAACGGTTTACGTAACTAGATGAAATTTTCAGTCAATATAAAATATATTATAGAGTGTAGCACAATATAGAATAGATAAAGTAGTAATATAACCTATTCTACAGAAGCGGAAAGCTTTGAGCATATTAATGGCAGAGATATTAAATAATAAATGGTAGAAGTAGAGACTGATGGAGTAAATTATTACATATGGCACTCAAGTCAAAAATGGATTAAAGATCTAGGTTTACGAGAATAGGATTTTTATTCTCTAAATAATAAATAATCCGCTGAAAAATGTATCAAATTGAAAGAGAGAAGCCAAAGTGATATAAATAAATGATATTATAGAGGAAATCGTGAACAATAGTACTAAGAAAACGATTTTTTTTGTTATTCATTGGGAATATTATATATATTATAATTTTTAAAACGTATTTGACTATATATTTAATAAACGATGATTTACAAGGTTAACATTATTATTCTGTGATGTCATCATCATCATCATTTGCCAGCCACAAGGCTCTCACTCGCTGAGGGCATGGGGCTTTACCGAACTCTCGCATGGTAGTCGAGGCCAAAGGAACCTGAGTCTCACACGTGACGTGAGGGCTCCCCTTTCGTGTCCATGCCACGGGGACCCAAGCCGTCTTGGTATGCAGTTTTTTTGTAAAGAGTTTCCCTCTCTTGGCCATTGCTGGCATTGGACGTACATCTTCTACCATGTTGGTATCGGATTTTACCCTCTCGACTGTGTCCAGGCAAGTAGGAGGGGGTTTGCCTCGGTATTCGTCTGTTCTCTTCTCTAAGGCGTTATCTGCCTTTAACGAGTCACGAGTGACGAGTAACGATCGACCACACACGCAAACCTATATAGATATACACAGGCATACACATGCACATCTGCCCAAAACGAGTCTCAAGTAGCCGGTCGCAAGTGATTATTAGCCCTGTCGCGCAATAGCAATCCTTTCATCATGGGAAAGACCTCCTCAGAGAGAATAAGAGGAGGGAAAGTATCGAGACTAGACCAATTATTGGTCAACAGATTAGGGTTTTCATTCCTGCTTATATACAATCCTATTTTTAATTATTTGGATATTATTGATGCGAAAAATATTTAAAATTTCTTAAATATACATGGCATAGCATTGAAAATTCATTGTTTTAAAAAAAATAATGTTATTTCAACTTAATTATAATATGAATGGATAGTTTTATTAAAAAATGGACAGATTTTTAGTTTGTATCACTATTGTCATCAGTCAGTTAGCGATTTATAACTTATTTTCTCAATGTTGGCTAAACGTCACGCTTTTATGTGCCTCTTTCATAATAATGATATATATATGCCACATTTTCATAGGTGAAAAATCGCCAAGGTTACTAAGACACTTTTCATTTTAGTAAATATTATTAGAAAATCTGAAAACTTTAACTGATTATATTGCGGATTATTTTTTTTATAAATAATCTGAATATATGATAAAATAATTATGACTGGGATCCTATTGTTTAATTTTTAAACAATAATTTAGCTTTTCGATTAGATTTTCTTATTTTTTTTATTCTTGTTTGGTAAAATTGAGATAATATGCCTTTATGAAGCCTTTTTGTGGATTATACTCAACATTTGTTTTGAGTGGATGAGTTTATCTGGAGAATTTTAGTATACAAAACACATTCAATTATTTTTAAAATATCCTTTTTACTTTCTTGGAACATTTTCTTTTCCATCGAATATTATAATGAGAAGGAACATTATTTGAGTTTTTTCGAAATTTATTATAAATTACCATTTTCCTGTCCAGATTAAATAACTATTTAAATCTTCCTGTAAAAAAATATATATAAAAGCATTTCTTGTGTGTTTGCATAAGATTGCTGTATCGTAAACACAAATAGCTTTTATCGTAGGTATAGAATTATTGAAAATAGTCTTTAATTTTCTAATAAAGAGATATTTTTTTCTAATATGAAAGTCAATTTAATCTTTTGAGTATTATTGTGTCAATGTTATTAAATAATACTCTTATATATTGAAACAAGTTGGAGGTAGCGGATTATAGAAACAAAATAATACTCTTATTTATTTTTATTTTATTGTATTTTTGTTAAGAAATATTAATGATAAAATTAACGAAATTATATTAGAAATGATATCGTTTTAATATTTTGTTCAAGTGAAAAATACTAAAAGCTTTGTATAATCGAACCTTATTTGATTGGCTACCGATTCCCAACGAGTCTTAAATCCGGGTATATTTCCCACCAATTTTCCTTTGATTTTATGCTCAATTTATCTTTATGATTCTGAATCTGCTACAATATATACGTACATACATATAATACGATGGAGATTGGAGATGAAGCAAATTGATCAACAATTTTTGCATTCTTATATTGTGAAAATAATAATAATTTTCAGAGCCAATCTGCTTTATTGTCATTAAAAAGTATTATTATGAATTCATGTCTCGTTTAATGACCTATATATAACCCCATAATCATAATTTTGGATTAGATAAATTGAAATAAGTAAGCCGTAATATTTTATTGCAATTTAACGACCGAAACTCACCCCCTGGTTTAACGCCAGGTCACATCTACACCATGAAGACGTATATTAGATATTAAAGCGGCGATCATAAAAATTATAATAATTGTAGATCGTCATTAAAGCCGTCAATTTTTATCACCGGCACCTGAGCGCTCGTTCCACTTCTCGCGGTGTTATGATGCACCATCATAAATGCGAGCCGGGTCCTACAACTCCATTAAATCTGCAACGCTTCGCCTTCGAAGTTTCAGCTGGCTTACGTAGTTGTACAAGGCTAAATTTATATATCGGGATATTGCACGGAATTATTAATTCGCGCCAAATTTTTATGGTCGCAATTTATAACGCACTCTCACTCGGCGACGGCGGCAATGAGCCTCTCCCGTTTGACGCTAATTTCATTCGTATATTTATTTATTTAACCGTTATCAAGATAAACCATATATAGGGCCAGTAGCGGCTGCCAACCGACACGATAAATCAGCTGAACGCGATCAAAGGGTTTAACGCAATTTAAACAGCCTGATTCAAATCGAACCGTTTGGAATCCAACGAGCCGACACACACGTATGCAAATGTGTGCAAATCAGTAGCGAATCCGCTGCGTATTCGGTCTAGTGTGATTTAAAATTATCTTTATTCTGATAGGACTTATCCTTAAAAGAAAAACATTTTATAAAGTACCGGGTGTGTGTTATATCTCGGACAGGACAGGTGGACCTCGAAATTTGCATATAATAGATTGCTGAAAATATATGCGATTATTGTATTTCCGAAAAATATTTATCTTTCCCTTTTAATGCTCTGATATTTTTTTCACGATAAACTAACATTGTCTTTAATTTTAAATTACTAGCTAAGTTTCCATTAAGAAACAATGTCAATCTACATTTATTTCCAGGGGAAACTTATTCTTCCTTCTATTGGAATTTACGATTCGGCATCTTTTTCTAAAATAAAGCCAACACGTATACATTAAATAATAAACTAGGAGAATATTCTCCATCTATAATAATTTTAAACAATTAAGAAATATTTTTTAAGCAGCATCATCAGATTTTCCAGTTTATATAATTTTATGCAAAGGATACTTAATTTTAAATATATGACGAAAGAGCCATTACTTGATTAAAACATAGTATTAAAATTTACTATTTTTTTAGACTTCCAATCTTCATGCAAATTATGAGAGTTTTTGCTTGAAAAATTAAAAAAACTCAGAGGAACATCGTTTTTCGACGTTGATTATCAATCCAAGATGACAAATATTTTTTAAAATTGTTTTTTTTTAATGTGGGAAATTGTGTAAAAGTCGAAGGCGGTCTATATTAAGAATTGTTTATTATTCATAATAAATTTTAACTATTTTAAACTACTGTCTCAATTAAACGGAATCGTGATCCAGATAACTCAAAGAAATTAATATTAGTTCCTTTATTTGGTTTCTATTCCAAGATTTGGCCCCAATAACCGGCTATTCCGATAAAGCCGGCAGTTTAATTGAGCAAAATCTTTTGTATTATTGGTTTGATAAATTGATTAGTCGTCTTTTAATTGTTGGGGGGTTTAAAAGTTAATCTAAACTCGGTTATACAAAATAAAATATATACAGATGTCCGCGAACTACTATAATTTCGTAGTTTTGGCTTTTTTTTATTTGTCTTAAATATTACCTGATTTTTTTATCCATAAAAATCTTTAAAAGGTTTTCCATCCGTATCCCAAATAATATGTTCGGAGTGTTTAATTTAACGTCTTAAAAGTAATTGATCATTGTCAACAGGTTGATGGAATTTTCGACATTTTTCAATAGCACTACATTTTAATGCTTTCCGGCAAATAGAAAAAAAGAACATACGATACGAATTTTCAGAGAAAATCGACGAGAGTAACTAATCTGAAAATATCATATAAGGTTCTCCGTCCAAACGGAACAATTATGCCACGAACAATCATATTATTAATTAAAATAAGTAAAATAGACAGAAAATAATTCAGCAAGCTGATAAAAAATAAAATAGAGGAACAATTCAGAATATATATTAATTTCTAGCATGAAGTAGGGAATTTATTATTAATAAAAAATAGTTTAAGCATGATTTTTACAAATGCCATAATCAAAATCCTTTTGACGGAAAAAATAAAAAAAATATAGTTTGCATATACAAAATCCTGAATAATTACACAAAGGACTGACTGAGAGTATTGCTCAATTATAAATAACAAAGCTAATTAAATAAAAAATGTCATGAATCTGAAAAAAATACCGAAAATATACAGCTGAAAATGCAACATGTAAGCTATTGTCATTTTAATATATATTATTTGAAATGCAACTTATGATCTTAAAATTATATTATATTTTATAATATTATGGAGAATAATGTAATTGTATGGTACAAGTATATGTATATAACTGAAATAATATTATAAAAAAAAAAATCTTTATGGAATCCTTATATAGGCGAATGGCGCTTTGGAATAATTTTATTTTGCTATCCATGCATCGATTTCAAATAAAAAAAAATGTTTATTTTAATATCGAAAGGTTATTTTTACAATTCTTTCAATTATTCGCTTACTATAGAGTGCCTTATATCTTGCTTTATAATAATAAAATACAATATATTCATAAAAAGTAGCACATGGAATGGTTTTAAGTAATGGGATCTAGCATTTTGTATGGGTTGGGATAGCATTTAATATATTTATTGGATGCTGTTTAACTTATTTTTCTTTAATAATGCAAATATCCATATTTAAATAATATTTCATTTAGATGTATTAATACATAAATATTCTTTAAGATCATTTATTTCTCGGCTTTCACATTACAATAAATTAATGAGTTTTCTAGTTTGTCTACAAGTTATTTGTCATAGACACCATAAACAGTGGGAATAAATAATGCAAAAATAACGCTTTGGCCCATTTACCTGTTCATCTTTAATATATTCAAAGTTCTGGAAAACTTTTGCTTGGAGTTTTTACTACTTAAATGTTAGGCGTAGTAAAACGTCATGTCGTATTTTCAAAGGGTAGTTTTATAATCAGTTTTTTGACAAGTCAAGACGTGTTATTTTATTGTGTGCTTGTCGAGACACGTCTCCGTCTGTGTTTCAATACAAAAAAAAATTTTGGCTTGACCAGTCGCAATGGATGAATTTATTCCTTCAGAAGTCCATTTGCGAGACTGCATACTCTTCCAGTTTCACTCCAAGAAAAACGCAACTATCGCTACAAAAGCCCGACATTTATGGAGACAGCAAATTAACAGATATCCGAAAATGTCAGCTGGTACAGAAAATTAAAATCCGATTTTAAAAGATGAGCTTCGAAGTGAACGAATCTGTAAAACAAATAAAGGCGCGCCATGAAGTAAAGCCCAAATTTAACCACCAAGAGCTGCCGAAATATAGCAGCATAAAAGTGGTCCATCACTCAGAAAATGAAAGTTTCGAAAGAAGAATTTTGGGAGAAATTTTCCTCCTCCACGATAGCATTACATGTCGCAGATTTGTCCTGAAAAAAATGGATGACTTGGGTTTGACGGCTTTACTGCATCCTGCTTACTCCCCAGACTTAGCCTCTTCAGACTACCATTTGTTTAGTTCTATGGAACACTTTTTTAAAAACAAATCATTCCAAACAGAAAGTGAAGTGAAATCAGCCACTTCTGATTTTTTTTAAATAAAATTTAAATTATTTTCCAAATCTAAAATACCTTTCTTGAAAAATAATTTAAATTTTATTTAAAAAATACGACAGGACTTTTTACTACGCCTAATAGAATACTAAATTATAACCTTTAGATTTTTATTGATCTTATCGTATTCAGTAAATTATCCTAAAAAATCACTCTAAATATGCGGGGTTACAAAAAATATTGCTTCATAAAATGCCATTTTTTTTCAATTAACCCATTATCCACCCGTATCATCGAGCCTATATATCAAGCGCCACAGTAAAAACCGTGCGAGCATATTAAAATTGCGTTTATTTACTGTCAGCACGTGCACAAACATGTTTATAAAGCGATGACAGATTGGGTGGTGAATATAAAGCGGCGATTGGGACTGAAAAAGGGACAGTTTTTATGTCCTTTTCAATGGGACTACCGATAAAAAGTATATAGCTTTGGGTCCGACACTCGTTGGGTCAGCAATAATTGTTTTGTGAAATCTGTACGCGAGTTAAACGCTTTCTACCTGCGAGCGTTAAAGAAAAAAACTATCAGATAAACGAAAAACGTGAAATCAAAATTTACTAAGACATACGTAATAATATATTAAATATATATTAAACAGGATCTTGGAAATGCGAACAGAATACATTTAATGTCACTCATAATCAAAGCTCATGTCATGTTGGAAAAATGTTTTTTTACATGTGTAAGGCCTTTCCACTCGTCAACTGATCGAGGTAGACATCGCATTAAAATAAATTCACACATTATTCTGAGCTTTTCCGCGTATATGGAATATATCTCTTTATTTTATTAGCATGTAATGCATCTTTTGATTCATTATTATAAATATAAATGCATGTAGCGTTTTTTTAAGCGAAATTTTCGTTGAAAAATTTAAATTATATTTCAAAAGGATTCATAAATATGTTAATTATTATGCAAATTTATCGAACGTGAAATTTATCAAAGAATAATATGTACATTGGTTAAATCCTCTGTGTACTTTTGTTTTTCGCGCAAAAACTTTTTAATTTGGAAATAAAATTTTCCGCCAACAAAGGAAATTATGCAATTTAAGGGCCAGCCCGTTACAATATAGGCGCTTTAATTAATATTTTTTTTTCGCGAGAATATTTAATAAACCCCCGTGCAAAAATATAACAAGACAGCCGAGGAAAATAAAACAACAAAAAAAGCCATAATGAACCCTGATGGAGTCAATATAAATTTTTAATTGTGCGTTTCGCAGCGAGTGAAATTGTACGGAACTTTTTTTTTGCTCCCGATTGATTATTCTACGATTATTTTTGCACTGCTAGAATAAATTATCATTTCTCACGAAAATATTCGCACGCAATTACACAAATTTAATCGGATTTCACATGTCACAAAATTACCATACTGGGCTGTTAATAATTACGTTAGCGAATTTCCATATGCCCCGTACACTCCCGGCCTAAGGATTTGCTCCCAAATTCCAGATGTTGATATTACAATATTATTTAGAAAATATACTCGGATATTGGTAATACGTCGAGCAAATAATTAGATTTAATTGCTATGAATCCAATTATTAAATTTAAGCCATATTGTATGTGTACGTGTGGTATCTAACACGGGACTTACACGCCTAATCATTTGGTCCAGTAATTAACTCGTAGTAAGTACACGGGATAGTAGAGGCGAGAATCTATTGAATTGAACTGAGTAGTCTTACTTGCTAGACAATTGTCCTAAATACATTATAATAATTATTTAATCAATATTTTATTTAAATTTATGAATGATTTATTAAAAAATATCTCATTTTTATAATGCTTCATAAGCTGATAATTAAATTATTTTCATTAATTATATATCCAGGCTCTCGATTTAATTAAAATTATGACGACTTTCAGACAAAATTCTTTCTTCGATTAGCGATGTGATTTCGGCTCGAAAATATCTTGGCAAATTGCTTTCGTGCATTTTGCACGTGTCATATACATTTACACGCTCAACAGTCTCCGAACAAACACTGGACCCCTGGACCAAACAAACAGACATTAACGAACTCTTTGACCATTCCTTTTGTTCGGGAAAACCTTTACCCTCCAATCGACCAATGAAAACACAAATATTTTCCCACATATAAATTGGACGAGAACGGTTATTCCGATAACATAATTGCGGTAATTTATTTCTCTGAAAAATATATTTCAATAGAATCATCGCATTTGAATGTGCAGCGATTTTCTGAAAATATATATTTTTCCAGACAAACGAGTACTCAGTGTAATAAACACGAAGACGCTGCAGAATTTTGCAGACGTTGCAGAATTAATAAAAATTCCGCGAATATTTTGCGAATGAATGCGTGTGTTCGTCGAAGAAAATTTTTGCGTATTCATGTATATTTATGGTCCGGAAAAAAGGGTGAGAGAAATTCCCACATGTAAACTATTCGAACCGCATTCTAATGGCGAATGCGGCAAAATTGTATTTCGCCGTTTTGTGCAAAATTCATAAGTGGAAATTCAGGGAAAATTCGTGTTCTTTACGGGATTCGTGGCCCTGAAAAATTTAACTGTGAAAAGAGGGTCACATACGGGGAAATCTTCTCGGTTCATTTCGTTTGACAAATAGTCCCTTATCGAGTAAGGAAACCTTTTGATTTTCTACGCCATTTCTACGACGACGCCGTCGACAATGTTCTTCATTATTTTTTTTTTTGAAACCTAGAGATATCATTCGGCAACAGAATAATAGAATATGAAAAAAGGTCCGCGCACAATATTTTCCCATTACGCAATAAATTCTTAGTGTTGAATATATATATTTTTTTCGTCAGTCGTATGCACAGTAATGTTCGCATTTCGCTTCGTATTTAGCGAGGATATTGTGTTCCTAATCAGGTTACGATAACAATCCTCCTGATATTTTGTCGTAACCGACCGGCAAAACGGAAAACTTTATTAAGTTAACAACTCCCGAAATTCGGCAACAAAACACGGCATTTAGTGGGAAGATTGCGTAACTGAATAGAATTTAGCGAGAAAATTCCGCCGTGCTAAAATTCGGGATGCTCTCTACGAATTTGAGCCCTAATCTAATTATTATTTATAGTCATAATCAAATGAGGTAATCTAATATCGGCTTAATCTTTGAATAATTCCAGCACTGTTTCTAACATTACCACCTTCTACATTATTTCAAGTCTATCTCAGTATTATAATTAACACTTTAATCCTGCAATTTGAATGAATATAAAATCATATTTTTTTAAGGATTAAAATATAAGTGTATATGTTAAGTACTGCTTCCTGAGATAGATCGTCTTGAGCAAAGCTAAACTCTGTTATTTATAGTGATGTACAAACATACATAAAGCAGACAGTTCAAAGGATTAAAACAGTGTCGGTCTATTTCCCGCAGCGAGCTTCTAAGTGCACTTGAGATATATCTATTTAATTAGTACAAAAAATAAAAAATAAGCTGCAATATTAAATTAAAAGCATGCCTCTGTAATAAAATTAGGTCTGAAATTTTATTAAATTTTGGTAAATATGATCCGGGGTCGGTTTGCGCGTGCCGAAAAAATTAGAAGATTAGGGCTATAGTATTCAAAGGTTTCGTCGACCAACCCTCATCCGGCTCATGTCAACCAAATTAGCATAGTAATTCGTTTGGGCGAGCTGTTGACCAAGCTGCCAGGGGTTTGGGGGAGCACGACGCCCTAATTTGTTGTAAGATGATTTACGGTTTCTTTGCTTTGAAGGAAATTGTCTCATAAAATATCTCCATATGCCCCCTATCCCATTACTTGAATATTTATCCGCAACAGAGGCTCACGTCCTCCGACATGAAAACGAAAAATTTGTCACGCAAAATTTGTTGAAATATTTTTATTGTAATTAACCGCCATCACGTTAAACTTTCACATTCAAATGTTCTAAACTATTCTCTGGAGAAATTAGTGAAATTTTGCAAAACAATGCTCTGAAATAGAACTTATGGCGTTGACAATAAACCTCCGAGGATATATACTGATTGTAGAATATTTGCTACGCTTTGTTCAACACTAGACGTACACATTTGTCAACAATTACAATAGCGCTTTTTTAATTCTTTACAAGAAAATATTAAGAATAATTATCAAAATATTTATCATTATCTCTTTTAGATTTTTTTTAAAAAATATGGGGCAGGGTCTTATTAAATTATAGATTTATATTATTTTATTTATAAGCATATAATTAAAAAAGTTAGAAGATATATAATACACATTCAATTACATACATATTAGGTGTAGTAAAAATCTTGTCGTATTTTTTCAATAAAATTCAAATTATTTTTTTATACATTTATTGTTTTATTTTTACAAAAAAATAATAACCATTACATTATATAACTTTCTGCCATCTCTTTTCCAAATCTAAAATACCTTTCTTGAAAAATTCAGCTGACTTGGAATTAAAAAAATCAATACTCGCTGATATAACTTCACTTTCTGTTTGGAATGATTTATTTTTAAAAAGTGTTCCATAGAACGAAACAAATGGTAGTCTAAAGAGGCTAAGTCTGGGGAGTAAGCAGGATGCAGTAAAGCCGTCAAACCAAAGCCATCCAATTTTTTCAGGGACAAATCTGTGACATGGGGACGCGCATTATCGTGGAGGAGGAAAATTTTCTTTTCTCTCGTCAGTCCCGGCCTTTTTCTTTGTAATCCAGCTCTTAATCGCTTCAATTGGTCACAGTCCTCTTGCGCTGTTACAGTTTGACCGTATTTTGAAATGATTCCTTTAGAATCCCACCAAACGCAAAGCAAGAGTTGTTCGAGTGCAATTCTGCTTTAGGGGTTGGAATCGGTTGTTTACTCTAAGTCATTGTTTTTTTCTCTTCATTTTGAGGACAACACCTACTTCTCATCTTCGGTGATTAAATTGCGAAGAAATGGCGTTGTAAGCTCTTGCGCTTGCAAATGTTCGCATGCTCTTATCCTCTGTGACTTGTTACGGTCGGTCAACGCGTGCAGGCCCAAATTCTTTCTTTTCGAATCTTTCCCATTTCTCCTTTGACACTTATGAGTGATGGGCCACTTTGTCCCGGTTATCTTTGACAGTTCTTTGATGGTTAAAGTTAGATTTTTTCAATTTAATATTTTATGACGGCTTTAATAACTGCACAGGGTCATCCACTTCGAGGCTCATCTTTTAAGTCAAAATTTCCGGATTTAAATTTTTGTACCAGCGTTGACATTTTATGACATCTCATACCTCTCTATAAATGTCGCAAATAATTCTTGTAGCGAGCGTTTTTCTTGAAATAAAACTAAAAGAGTATGCAGTTTTACAAATGGTCTTCCGAAGGAACAAATTCGACCATTGCGATTGGGTCTAGTAAAAAAATTGTTTTGAACACAGGCAGAGACGTGCCTCGACAAGTTCACAATAAAATAACACGTCTTGACTCGCCAAAGGACTAAAAACAACTGATTCTAAAACTACCCTTTGAACATATAACAAGAATTTTAATTACACCTAATATATTTAAATTATAATTGGTGCGAAGTAAGCGCTTGTTTGGATGAATTGATATGTTTTAAACTTTATATACCAATTTGCAAATAACTTTCTAGTTGCAAGTCTTATTTTCATAAATATCAGCTACCAAAAATTGATTGATTATTTTTCTAGCAATTTTTTTTAGTTGAAGATAAACGAATTTATTGTAAAACAAAAGCAAATTATTATTTTTTTACTTCGACTTTAACTCGTAATAAGTTTAAATATCGATTCATTCCAATTCAAAGTCTTCTTCGGCATCATTGGTCGGAATGTTTATTGGATCCATCCCTTAAAATCAATAAACCGATCCCCAAAAGCTGTCTAAAGTACTTTAATATTCTTAATGCAATTTTCAAGCTGCCATATGATTATTAAATAAAATGATTTAACATCGCTTTAACATACATCAAATATTTTATAAGAGTAAAAATAAAAATATTAGAAGAGTCTAATCCGGTCCGCAGGCTAAAGTTTAGTGATCGCTTATCCTCTGTATTTAAGTACGTTATACAGTTTTTTTTTTTAATAATGATACTATTATTTTTATGTTCTATCTATTATCACACGAAAATATCTTTAAAAATCTACCTTTGTAGTTATTTTTTATTCATCATTTTTTAAATGATCGACTATATAATTCGTCTACATTATTTCTAAAAACTTAACATTATTAATTTTAATGATTTTTGTTGTATATATTTTATATTTATTGAGTTTCACTACGTGAAACCTTAACTTAAAATAAATAGTTTACAGATCTGGCTATTTATTTAAATAAACAAAAATATTACACCTAATTATGTTAATGGATATATTTTTTTTAAATTGGACATCTGAAACTTAAATAATATTTTAAAATGTTTCATAAATGAAATAATCTATTTGGTTAAACGAATATATATCTAAAATTAGTTTTCTAAAACAATAAATACTCACGTGTTTTAAATATATATGGAATAGTCGGTACCGATTGTTTTTAAGTGGTATGTTATCACACAATAACCTGGACAGATTTTCCCTTTTGGCTGTAGCAAATTGAGGTAACTGGGTTACTGTCCAACATTCATTTTGTTCACGATCCTTTGTTGGTCCTGAAACACGTGGCCAGTTCATTGCCAATTTGATCCTTTTACTTACATCGCCCATTGTGCGCCACAATCACTATCCTTCCTACGTTTATTCAACGCATTGTGCGTCCTTTCTTCCGTTTTTAATTAAAATAAAATATATTGCGGACTTTTTCTTGCGATGCAATATAAATTTTCTTGATTGGCCGAATCAATTTATGACTCCGTTTCAGATTTCACGTATATTTTCACGCAATATATCGCTTTTGTAAACATCTGAACGAAATGTATCATTTTTTATCCTTATCCATATTATTTATGGTTACATAAAAAAACAAAGCAATAAATCAAGACGCACTAAGTATAATCTATTTGTTCTCCTTTTACGGTCACATCCAATCGAAAAATGTGTATAGAAATCATTTTTGAAATCTATGGAATAAAGTGAAACGCGTTTGAGGCCATTAAAACGGTTCTTCGTATATTTTCATTATTATTTTGTATCATGCTCGCATGGAAAAGTTAGGCTATTTAGGCACGAGTTGTTTGTGAAGTATACTTAGAAGTTTTCCAATTTTTGTAATTGATACACGGTACTTAATTATACCCAATTAACTACGCATATACGTCAAAATTTAATGGAATAAATTTGTTATTCAATTTCGTCTATCCATACATTTGAATTTATTGCTTATCTGATAATATATGGAAAACGTGAGGTTGCTAAATCATCTTGTGCGACATCTGAGAAGGACTTATCTGACAGAGGTTTTATCTTGATCCCTCAAAGAAAAATCTGAGCCGCGTACACACAAAATTTTAACAAATAAAATATTATTATTAGCGATTTTATTATTATTAATTTCATAGCATGGCGGAGATAAACCAAAATATGGCAAGAAGTATACATGGGTCTGACACTAACTGTCATTAGGACCAACTTGGACTGTGGTCTGTGGATGCTAACGAACATATCCACTTAATGACTCTGTGCATCAATTAGACATAGTGCTAATGGTTGTAACATGGATATATGCTAATGTAAGTTTTGCAGAAACCTTCTAGAATAACTAGAAAATTTGTAATTAATTGATATCATTAATTAATAATTATAATAAATTCCATAACCTATTTTTATAATTAATATTAATAATATAATTATCCAATAATCACATAGCTCGATTTATTTCAGCAATTTAAATCGTTCTGACGCAATTTTGTTCATTTGAAAAGCTGCGTTCGTTATTGATTTCTGCGGTTACGTTGTGATTGCACCGATCATATTTTGTATTATTGGAAAATACGTAGCTTTGTGTTGGGAAAATAAAATATTGCGGCACGAATAGAAAATTAATTAAAAATTCGGGGAGATTAGAAAATTGTTCATTTTGTTTTTGGCGTGCGTTTGAAATGTGTTTTCGTGGAAAATTGATATTTTGTATTTGTTCTCGCGAAACAATATATTTTTCGCACGATGTTGAAAAATTTATATAGCGTTTTGAACCGAATAACTTTTCATAAAGTGCCAGACTTCTCAGATGAATGATCCCCGTATAATGGAACTACTGAAAAGTCTACAAATACGTCTGTGATGTTGAATATATATTTTTTTTCATGAGAAATATAGCAAAAAAAATGAAATGAAAAAATAAATAAACACACAAAGACAGGACCGCTTTGCCGGAGACGTCTGTCTGAGTTAAACGTATGGAAAACTATATTATTCGTCACAAACGTATATGAAAATTGGAACCATTATCCGTAGAATGATGCCAATTTGACACGTTTACAAATATCATAAAAAATATATGCGAATGCTGAGATCTTAATTTAATGTATTTATAGTGCAAATATCTATTAAATTTAACAACAGATGACATGAAGTTTGGAAAAGGTTGAAATAATAATAATTCTAAACACCGAGGAAAAAAAGGACAAAAACTAAACGTCAGACGGAATCTAATTGAAGGAAGAAACATACAAAACGTAAAAGATCAAGTCATGGGAAGATATTGAGAAACAATGACGTGTGTCATAGAGGATGGAACGGGGAGAAACGAGAAAATGCCAAAATAATGAGAAGATGGAAAGACTATTGGCTCAACTAGAACGAAAATAGGATAAGCAATTCTCCTAGAAATGAAATATAAAAATTTTCAAAAATATTCGAAGAACCATTAATTAGCCGTGCCGATGGTGTCTAATTGGGGGACCATAAGTATTTGATTTTTCTCGAATAACTCTTATTAATATATATTCTACATGTCACAAACTTTTTTTATTTGTATAAAATAGTCTAAAGAATAAATATTATAAAAAATCATGGTCCTCAATAATCTGCAATTGCAAAAAAAGATCAACGATATTCGCTTCTATTGCTACGGGCGCGATGTTTTTTCTCACTCGCTTCCAGTACGATATGCCGTGTGCGAGAGAAACGTGCTATTACCAGGTGCGGCGAGAGCTCAGTCTGCGGCGAGACATCGCCGAGTTAGCGTGTCATTTACGCGTCATATTGATTAGTTAAAAAAATCAAAATATTGTTGCATATCATGAATAACTATTTTTATTCTTAGAAAAATCCATTTAAAAAAAAATGACAAGATATTCCATAGGAATTCATCAATACCTCGACTTGAAGTGCCTTCGGACAACTCGAGTTATTTTTGAGGCGCCGTGACGGATCGGCTATTAACCAAGTATTTTTTTTTTGTAAAATATATGGCATATTTATCCAATATTTAAAAATATCGGTAGGATATAAGTTAAAAAAACTCAAATAAACTTGTAAACTATGAAAAAGAGAAAAATCTGATTAACTTCTCTTTAATAGCGAAGGTTTATCGTCTTATAACTCATGTGATTGTTACTTCTACATATTTTTGGAACAAAAATTATCGTCCTCTCTCTGTGAATAAAATAAAAACTAAACTTATATTTGTTTAATTGCATTTCCACTGCATGACGAACGATGGTTGAATGGTCCATATTGAAGTCTTCGACCGGCAATCGAATTGTCAAGCTTTCGTCTACTTTTACGGCTGCCAAAAGTGTCTGGTCGTCGAAATCCGATGGTCGACCTCTTTTTGACTTATCTTCCAAGCTAGTGTTGCCAGATTTGAAAAGGGCAAGCCATTCCCTGCTTCGACTTTCGCTGATTGTTCCTTCGCCAAAAAGTTTGTTGAGATCGCGAAATGACTGTGAAGTGATGATGAGTGAATACTTTCCATCCTTTTTCGAAGCGGTAAAGCATAATATGACGTATATTAGCATTGTTATTGACACACATTTTTATATTCTGAAAATAAAATAATATGTTTATTAAAAAAAAGTAAACAAACAGCACTTTGTAATCAATCAATCAGCAATAAACAACAATTGATAATTATGCACCAGCCTGTATAAATATTTTTTGACAACTGCGGAATAAAATACAAAAAACGTGTTGTAGAACTAGAGACATAAATTTATCATAATAGCTATAAAATAAATGGAGGAGGTATTTAATAAATTATATTAATATATCTCTTTTCGATTATCTGTTTCCTTTAAATAATACGAAATAATACCAGTCGGGGATAGAATCGATTGCCTGTCACGGTCACGGTCATCCGCGTAATTGGTTTCGCCAATAAAGCACCGGGGAGATGAAAATCTCCATAGCCGCTCTTTTTGTCTGTTGTTGTTTGTTGTACAAATGTAATTTTTATTCGTCGATTTGCACAAACGGATCGAAGCCGTCTGCTGGGCCCGCATCCATATTCATCCGGCACCAAATATCATTTGGGCCGGTCGACCGTGTCCTCCGGTATCCCCCGGGGCGCTATTTCATTACTTTTACTACCCACCTTTTATCCATTCTTTGCGTTTCGTGCGGCCGTTACAGAGACTCAGTTGCCCCGCACGTTTTGTATAAATTGCTATATTTTAAAAGAAAAGGAAATATCGCCACTATCGCCGGCGTACCTGTGTACCGGGATACGGTTACCGAACCCGTGTCCCCAACGGGTTAAGTAATCATATTACGTCGGGTAATGATGCACTTTAGCCGTGTAGAAAGATACGGAATATCACTACCGGCAAATGCTTGCGATTATACAAAAGCCATTCGGTCTAAATGCTATTCAGTAATTGCGGAATAAAGATAGAGGCTAATCACCGAAAAGATTTGCATTTAAAAATCTAAATCTATATATGTGTATAGCGACTTGCTACTTAAGACTCGTTTTGAGCAGATGTGTATATGTATGCCTGTGTATATCTATATATGTGTATGTGAGTGGTCGTTCGCTACTTGTCACTTGTGACTCGTTATAAGCAGATAACGCTTAGAGAAGAGATTAAACGAATACCGAGACTAACCCCCTCTTACTTGCCTGGACACAGTTGAGAGGGTAAAATCCGATACCAATGGGGTAGAAGATGTACGTCCAATGTCAGCAATGGCCAAGATAGGGAAACTCTTCACAAAAAACCGCATACCAAGACGGCTTGGGTCCCTGCGGTATGGACGCGAAAGGAGAGCCCTCACTTCACGTGTGAGACTCAGGTTCCTTTGACCTCGACTACGATGATACAGACAGTGGCGGCTCGTGGAAAAATCATTTAAAGGTACTGCGGTAGATTAAACATTTTAAAAAGTATAGTTCGCTCATATTATATTTAAAACATAAATAATAATGCATGATAAAATTTCTAAATAATATTAACGATAATCATTTTAAAATAAAACAAAGTGACACGTGGTTCAAAAAAGCTATGCCATGCTAAAGTGACTCAGTATGGATGCCCCCACCCCGCTACGACCCCGCATCCAGCCAATAAACGACGTTGGTAGCGCTGATGAGCAGACAACGCTCTTGTTTTGCATCCCTCAGCATTACACTAAATATAAATTTAATTTATATTTCCATACATTAATATATAATCAATAGACACATTCTATATCAATATCTACTGTCATTCTATGAAAATAATACACAGTCTTATACTAGATTTTGCTTTATCTAAAGCATAAATTTCGTCATATTTTCAAGGAATGTCCTATATTGGAAAAAAATCTAGTGAAAAAATATTTGGTTAAACACAACATGTTGATGCTTAATGATGATGAAAAAACATAATTATCACATTTTTTTTAATATTTAAAGAGATTAATACATAATTGACTTGTTTTACTACAGTATTTTGTTGCTTGAACAGTGACAGCCGAAGAATTGATGATGCTTTGAATTCTTCTGGGGATTTATCTCTCTGTATTGCTTTTACAAGAGAAAATGTTTAATATCAATATCATCCCTGCACACAACCAACAGCATTGCGCTTCTGCCAGTAATCCATTGAAAGTTGATGTGTTTTTAGTTCATAAGATAATGTTTGCCGACTTGATCTGCATTTAAGCTTCTTTGTATTTCTCTTGCTCGTCTGTTTTTGCTAACTAAGGTTATTGTTCGCACATCCAACATCTTTTCTTCATAAAAAGTATTTTAAATAAGCTATTAAATCCAATGATAATTGAGGAGTTGAAGTGAAAATACTTACGAAAACGACGAATTTTTTTTTAAGAACAATATACAGTTCCAATTATCTGGGCTAAGGAAGCAGGAGGAGCCACACGGATATTAAAAGTATTTATTTTTATTTCGGTATAATATACAATTACATTTTTAATATATATAACCAGTGTTATGGCTTGTAGGTAACATGCATATTATTTAGATAATGTAAGTTAACTGCGACTAAGCTAAGTTAGTAGTCGAATAGGTGTCCGACGAAAACTATAAATTCAGGTAATTCTTTATAACACTGGCCAGAGGGTATGTAGGAGGAAAAGACCCATTACCTCCGCATGCTATATACAAATATTTATGTAGGTAGTTTGGCGCGTTCGAATTAATTAATTTAATGTTATCTCATTCGTTGAATAAATAATATAAATTTCAATCTAACTGATTTATTATTAAAAAAAATATAATCTTTATCGAATATTTATGAGGGAATGGAAATCCATCGTAGACTAGCTTACAAGATTTTTTTTGAGATTTTCTAATTTTTTTAAGAGCCATTATATACCTATTAGTTGATGTACTCCAATAAAGTGTCCACAGTAGTCAGAGCTGTGTTGTGAGTAATATGGTTGATAATTTCTTCTTCTTCACTTCCGCTATATTATCTTTTTATCTTGGCTGATTTAAATAGAAAATAATAACTGCGTCACTCATACGTTAAAAATCCGGATCACTTGAAACGTATTTTAACCAATCCTCAATGTTTTATTTATCGACATTTTTAAAGCTTTTGAGATTTGCTATTTTTTTTACTTATTTCAGACATTTCTCTGGTTCCGTACTCCTTAAAATAAAAAAAAATATTTTTACATCACGTAAAATTTTCTTCCACGGTCGAACTAATGTTTCTGACATTATTTTGTACCAAGGTTGAGTTATTTCTTGTATCAGATTTAATTAAGTCGTCATCTTCATTACAATGTGTTTCAAGAAGGACAGTACAGTGATGTCAGTTCATTAAATAAATAATTACTTCTTTATTTGAATTCAATATGTGATTAAATTTTCTATTTTTAATGTTTTCATCTACCAACCCTAATCCTTTTCTGGCTTCATCAATTCAACAGAAATATATTTTATTTTTGTCTCTTTAAAATAATTATTATTTATTGGCTTTTCCAATCACCAAATGTTTAATTTTCTGAGTTTCAGATGCTTTAGCAAACAGTTTGAATAGCACTCCGGATAATCCGCAAATCGGAAAATCATCAAAAGGATAATCGGAAGTGAAATGTAATTAAAAAACATTATTTTTCATTAGATACAATCGCGCTACGGTTTATTTTAAGATTATGTCTTATTTTCGAGTAGTATTATTATTTTAATATTTTATCTATATTGGTTTTTTGTTGGTTTATATATTTAAAACTTTTTATAACAATATTTTATCCCTTGATTTGAGATTAGATTTATTAATCAATGAATGTTTATAAGATAAACGATCGTGACAAATCTACGTTAAGTTTCTATTAATTTATATTTAAACTTTCGAACAAGCTTTCGGATTAAGTTTAAAGGGGATGTTCAGAATTACATTCACGTCGTCGGAATCACGTAAAAGTCGGAATCCGCATTGATAGATGGAACCGGGGAACCCCCAATTCTCAATAAGAGATCGGGGAGGGAATCAATCATCGCAGCAACGGTCCCAACACGGCAAATGAACAACAGAGTGGAGATTGGGCCGAGGAAATAAATGGCACGCGTGCCGCAGTCGAGATGAACAGCGGCAGATAGAAAACGTGTCGGGAATGCTCAGGTCGGATGCCAGAAATATGGGAACCGGAAGTCGGGGCGATAAGGCCGACACACACGCACGTCACCAGTCTCAGCCCCCTAAAGATTTATACGTATAAATTATATTTCGTTTCCCCCACATATATTTACCGGGGTTTGAGATTATGTCAAAGAGCGAGTCGGATATATTGGGTTTGAAGGACGTCTTGATCAATCTATGAAATATGATATATGGCAAAAATGGAAGAAAAGTGATTTAGATAAATTAAATTTGAGGCGAAATGAATATTCCGTATTGCATTGTATAATATTTTTGCAGAGTTGTCATCCGTGGCATTTCTGCCGATTCTTGATATTTTTCTTAGTGAATAAGTCAGATATTTCTCCTCTGTAATATCACAAATACCGAATCTTTTCAACCGATGCAACGTGGCAGAATAACAGTCGATATTATCTTCATTTTTTATCTTAAATGCGCTGAAGGTGTTTTTGTCAAAGATCCCATTCAATGATAAGGATACGTATACTCTATGACAGTGCTTCCCAATTACTTTCATGTCACAGCCCCCTAAATCTGAAATAATTAATTCCCGCCCCCCGCCCAAAAAAAATATTTTATAGTTTTATTAAGATTATATTAAGATTATTTTACAATAATATTATTACAATTATAATAATATTCTATCCCTCGATTTGGCTACTTGGCAGATAGGTTCCTAAAAAAAAACGTGTAAATCGAAATTGTATATTTTCAATGTAAAACCGTGTAAATCGAAAGTACACAAAAACGCATAATTTGATTGTTTTTTTTGAAATTACAAATAACACAAAAATTATTCTTTAAAAATAAAATTATATTCTTTTTATTAATTAAACCTTTTCCAAAATAACCCTTACTCATCTGCATTGAAAACTTGATTAGGAGTATATGAATTGATGGCAAAAATTTCAGCAAATTTTGTTGGATATTCTTGCGCTGCATCTATATCGCCAGATCCCAGTTCACCTATGTAGAGAGTGTCTTGATTTGAATCTTTCGAACCAAGCATGACTTGCTGTGAAAGCCTGCTTCTTTTCAGATAAAGAAGAGAATGGTAACTTCTCTTTATTTTTTTTGTAAATCCGCAATGCTTTATTTGTAATAGCGTTGGTATCAATTGGCATCCGTTTTTGTGTTTGGTCCTCTATCCAAATCATTAAGGCCTTCTCCATGTTTTCCATTGCAATATCTCTGATATATGAAGTTGTGCTCGTATTCGTAGTGTTAGCTGTTACACTCTTTCTAATTGAGTCTTTATTTTTTTTAATGGTTCTTATTGTAGCTTCATTTATGCTATATAATCTAGCAACATCTATTACTCTTTCTCCATTTTCAAATCAAGGATGAACGCCGAATGGCGGAAAGAGACATACCTACAGTGGAATGCACACCTACAGTGGAATGCATACCTACAGTGGAATGCACACCTACAGTGGAATGCACACCTACAGTGGAACGCACACCTACCTTTTTTTTCTTATTTACCCTTATTTTTTTCTTATTCCAACCATTTCAAGTCAAGATATTGATAAATTCTTCATTAATAATATCTTGAATATTTTTTTTAAATGGATTAATCTATTCCTTTTGTTGTTGTTGAAAGTTCCCGACAGAAAAGCGCATGCGCTTACATTATCTTCTCGGTGTATGTAAATATGTTTTCATATGTATTATTATTTAAAAGACTTAAATTTCATTCCTTAAATATGCTATGTGGAAAAATATTTAAAAATGAATATTTTTACTTTGTACTGAATATTTTCGCGGCCCACGAAATGGGAAGCACTGCTCTATGATTCGATCTATATAAAAGTTTTGGTTTACAGTATGAATGAGATAAGTTTTGATAAATTTTATTAGATTTCACTTAGTGCTACTTTTTATATATTTTATTTAGCAATAATTATATATTATATAATACTCATTAAATAAATATTCCAAAAGCGATATTTTTTTTATTATTTTAAGACGATTTTAAAAGAATGCATAGATATTTTGAGATATCTGTAAAGTAATTTAAGAAAATATTAATAATCAAGAAAAAAATCAGCATTGGAAAAATATAATGTTAATATTAATATCGTCATTATAACACAGATCTGTGATTATTTACATAATAAAATATAAATAGGTGTACTTTTTTAAACAAACATTGATTCAGTATTATATAATGTTTTAAATACTCTTTCTTTTATAATATTAGGACGATTGAAACTTAACCAACATTTTTTTTTGCTGGCGAAAAACATTTATTTGTTCAAAAAAATAATATGAATATTTTTTTATAATTTTTTGCTAGCGTAAAGGCAGTTTGTTCGATTTCATTTTTAAAAAATCCTTTGATTTATCATTGAAAAGCTTTACCAAGTGCGTTTTCACTTTTCCGACATTATTATTTTTTTTACGTCTTAATGTATGCTCTAATGATCTGAAAAGATGGTAATCCAATGGCGTAAGATCCGGTTAATAGGGTAGATGAGTAAAAGTTCTAATCTAAGCAGTTATTATGTCGCGTTATTATGTCGAAGGATCCCTTTTTTGTTATTGACGAAAACATATCGTTTTTTATGAGCTCTTGTTTTATTCGCTCGAGTTGTTTACAATACAATGTCGCTATAAAGGTCTGACCAAATTCAAGCGATTCATAGTGTATAATTCTAGAAAAATCCCACCACACACAAACAAAGACGTTATTTATGTGCGATGGTCGAGGGGTCGAAACAGGTACTTTTCCGGCCAAAAGCCATTGTTTATTTCGTACAGGATTATTGTATAGAATCTACTTCTCATCTCATCAGATATCATCATCTAATCGGATCGTCCTTTTCATGCGACATCTTTGAGATTTCTGTTTTTAAACTTTTTAAAGCACCGATGACACTTGTTTAGTTTCAGAGTATGTCAAAATTATTATATTTTTACCAAAAATGTGTATTAAACGTTTTGACATTGGTGTAGTTTTTCTTTAATCGTTTCAGCTATAAGCGATAGTTTATTTACTTTATCTGAACATTATTAAGTCGAAGCAATTTTAATTAAATCCTTATTTATTAAGATTTCGTCAATAACGTATATATTAATATTATAGTTACTAAATAGAAATCCATTATTTTATAGATCTTTTAGATAGGAATATCATAAAACTTAATTTTATTCCTTAAACCGCGGCTCCCTGGGGAGCCGCCGCTCACACTTTGGGAAACCCTGATCTATTCAATTTATAAAAACTAGCTGGTGAATTTAAATATTTTTTTATGAAAGTATTTATCGTTTTATTAAAATAAATCATTATATTCCACTGACATGAAGTATTCCAGAGATAGGTATCCGAAGGGATAATGTCTGGAAGGAGGATGTAATAAAATCTTCTTATTCAGCTCCTGAATTTTATCACGATTCATACCTGTTGTATTGTCATGACGAAAATTACACAAAACTATAATATCCATTCTATTCATTTTTCTGATGTGGATTAAGCCGTTAAATACTTTTTAAAAAATCTTTGATGCATAATGTGAGGAAATTTAGGATACCATCATAGATATTTGGATTCGCCTGTATTTATTATACCTTTACGGTATTTATAATATTTATAGAATGTAGTAAATCGTGAAATTCAACATACGTACAATGTATTTAAAGAGATCGTGGACTGTATTTTATTTTTATATATGAAATAATGATTTATTATTTAATTATCTAAAATGTTGCATGTTCTTCTTTATATTTACTTTGTAAAATAATCATCGTATGTTTACCTCTTTCGCTGTTCCGCACTCGCAGAGCACTCCCTCGGATTATTTTGTTTGTTACATCACATAACATTAAGTATTTATTCAACGCTAATTAGATGCTTGTTTTCTTTTCAGACAAATACGATGTAGAGAGAGAAGCCTGCAGCTGAAGGTTGTGGTTTTCGACTAGATCGTGACACAACGTGCCGAAAGATGCAGATGAGAGCTGCTTACGACCCGGTGGCAGGGCAGCTTGTCGTTGGCCTGTTGCTCTTCACCATACAGATACCGTTCTGTTCGTTAATTGGTACGTTATAACATTAATTCAAATTAGAGTAAACACAATATTAGGTGTAGTTAGCCATTGTCGCGTTATTACCACTGAATGATGCAGCTTTTCATTACTATAAATTCGGATTCAATGCCGAATATGATGCTGTATATCCAGAGCCCGCTGTATAAATTGTTATGGAGGTCAGTTGGTATTAAAACAGTTGGTTTAGCCGAAATTGCAGTTAAGCGTGGCGCGCATAATGAGCAATGCAGGTGCGACCTGCGCAACCTGGCCACTGCACCAGGCGATGCTTTGACCGGTCTGCCATGCTAATAATGATACAGGGCAATGTCATGTATCTGCACTGGCACCGTGCACACTTTCGGCAATTATCCACCGGGCTCAATTTAGCCATTGGCTAATTATAATGGAACAAACAGACGATACAGCGTGTTCCAACTTTGTTACTCGACGCAAAGGCAGCAATCACGGTTACACTTAGACCAAAGCATTAGATAATCATGGTAATTACGACGACGACTTTATAAAATTGAATATACAGTCAACCCTTCTGTAGGGCTGCGAATACAACAGTCCCTTTTATAGTGCTTTCTGCTAGTCGCCCGTATACTACAAAACACTAAATTAGATTTTGGAAGTACAAGCTACGAGCATAATTAAATCTGACTCCCTGTTATATATTATTGAACTCTCATAGAAAGATGTGACATGAGTGCGAATGGTGCTGTGGTTTCCCCGACTCCTCCAGGCGGCGAGGGCCAATGATGTCCAATATGATGTCAGCTTACGGCGAAGGTCACAGGCTTCAGCGGCGTAAGGACGTTGCGCAGGATGTTGGTATGGCGATCGCATCGGTTTCAGTGCGTTGAAGTGATGACGTCGTTCTGCCCGTCTCTGCTGTTGATTTCACCGACTTCTTCAGTCTGCTTGTAGAAAATCTGTTGGCTGCAATAACCAACGTTGTCCGATACGGCGAAGAACGTTTCGCCGGCTTCACTGTGGGTGAAGGACTTCGAAGGCGTAAAGTTCGCTAAGCATAAGTACTACCGTAGCGGATGCAGAAAGTCAGCTAGTAGATCGTATCGGAGAGAGCGTGTTCTTTTCGACGAGCATAAATAGCTCAGTCAGGATCATGTGATCTACACTCGGATTTCAGGGATAAACTCGGACTCTCCCGTTTGGGACTCGAGGCGCCTCATTTATACCCAGGACGGTTCCTCTACCTGGTCAAAAAAAAATATATATTTTCTCTATAATCTAATAGCATTTTCCAACATTTATTGTTTATATCACTCCGTTGAAGAAATTTCGCGGACTTTGCAATAAATGATAACCTCGAGTTCGAGACAATTCGGAAACTTTTCTTAACCTCTTGGAAAAAAGTGGTTAATTGTTCTCGAAAGATCTAATTACGACACGTGTCACTCAACGCGCGCGATGCGTTCTCTAGACTGGTGGGGGAATGACCCGAGCTGGATTCGGGCAAATCACTATAAAAAGTTTCGTGTACGATGTGCCTGAATCCAGTTCGGGCAAATCACTGTGTCAGCAAAATACCTACCCGAGTTGTATTCGGGCAAATCACACAAGGGGTTAATCAAGCTCCTGAATTAGAAAAGTTCCCTGAATTCATAGTTTTCGTCGGACACCTATCCGAGTACTAACTAAGCTCAGTCGCGTTTAACTCGCATTATCAAAATAATTTGCTTGTTATCTACGAAAGAAGTTACATAAAACGATAAATATTTGACGAACCATTAATTAGCCGTACCGATGAGCTTTATAGGGGACCCCAAGTTTATTATTATAAATCCTAAATGTCTCATTTTTTTGTATTTATCTAATTGAAGAGAAACAAATAAAACAAAAACAACAATATTCGTTAATGTTACTACACGCTCGATGTTTTCTCGCTCGCATCCGGTACGATGTGCTAAGTGCATGGGTAATGTATGATTGCCACGTGTTGCGAGAACACAGTCTGCGGCGAGACATCCCCGAGAGCCTTGTCATTTATGCGTCATATTGATTAATTGAAAAATCCAAAATATTGACTAAATTTTGAAATATATTATAAATAACTATTTTTATTCTAAGAATAATACATTTTTTAAATTTTAAGATTTTGTGAAGAATTCATTTTGGCTACCCGGTTGTTTTCGAACCGCCTTGACGGATATGTTAACCATTTCTTGAAACAATTTTGTTAGTGGTTTTGATTTGTTTATAGTACAATGGAGCTGTAATTTTCAGATTTTATGGTTAGATTTCAAAATACTTTCAACCGAAATTAAAAGATCAACAGAACGTTTCAATAATAAAGATCCCTTTTTATAATAAGACTTGCTTATTTTCTCAGATAAACCCCTTAGCATCTACGGATTATATTTTTTTATCAGTATCCATTTTTCATTACTAGCCACTAAACGATTCAAAAGGATACTTTTTGTTCACGAAACCCAAGAACAGAAAGTTCACGTGGAGTTTAGCTGAAAGTTTAGATACGAATTTAAGTTCCTTTAAACGACAATGAACATTTGATCATATTTAATTTATATCTGCTATGAACTATTCAAGAGTTTTATGTAGATTTCGTTAAATTTGCAACTTTTAACATTTTTTTTATGAAAAATCATAGAGGGCCTTTGGTGGCTAACATCCTTAATACTAAAGTCGAAATTTACAAACCTATTATTGCAATTTTCACCGTTCATTTCCTCTACATCTTTTTGTAAGGCATGACGTGTCTGCTTTAATATGATCTCTATTTTCAAGAAAAGCTCACAATGTAGCGAATTAGTACCCGCATGATTATCAGCTAAAAATGAACATATTTGATAACCTAATATCTATGTTTTTATATAATACTAGAAATAAAATATTGTCCCGAGATGTATCACGATTCTGAGACATATATGAACAATTTGTATTTGAGATTTTCATATTATTATTTTTTCAGTGTTCGTATTTCATTTTCTTGTTCGAAGCTCAGAATATAAATATCAGTACAAGATTATATACATATGTATTTACATATATCCGGATGACAATTTGAAATATTTTCTCTTACGCATGAGTTAAGTCGTAGTTTATCAAATATGTGAAAAACATTTTCTTTTCAAATTTAATGTTTTTTTTCAAAGACTTTATATTTTCATAAATAATATACCTAAAAGTGATAAATATCTTCTGTATCTTATTGTAGAAATATATTGATTTAGCAAAAGATATTAAAAAAAAAAAATTTTGGGAATCATACGAACATATAGATTGTCAAAAGAATTAGTGTAACGCTTTGCTGGAGCGTAAAGCATTAAAGATTTATATCCGGAAGTAGATTAACCGAACGTAAGGAAACGGAATTCGCATAATTGCGTTTTAATGGTAACTTATTACAAGAATCGTGACCCATTCGATCTGACCCTTGTTTGGTCCTGTCAGTAAATTTCTTTTAATCTTTATTTACATTGAGACATTGCTGAAAATAATTCCGTCGGAGCTGTTATCTTGATTCTTTTATAAAAATTATATTTAGTTATTAATATTAAACAATTTTAATATGAATTTTCTATCGACTCTTCATAATAAAACAATTTTATTGAAACTATTCTGGCAAAGTCGAGGACATTAAAATTATAGAATTTCGAATTCAATCTCAACACTGTGCGCTTTTATATAAAATGATTCTGTAACTCAAAGTCTCCGTAAATAGACCAGAAATAATGTCAAATAATCTTTCAAGAGCGCAGAATTGTCTAAGAATTGAAATGTTGCTATTATGTTTATTTTTATAGAATATATTTTTTAATTATTCGTCGATATTCGCAATATTTATTGTATTTTTAATATAGCCGAGCATAATTTTAGCATTAGCACTGACAATTTTGAAGAAGTGATAGCCGTGTAATGAGAAATTGTTCGGCAACTTGGCAACACTTGAAATCAGCAACACTTTGAACGTAAATTGGTTGAATATCTTGGAGGATAGTTGAGAGACGTCGAGAGGAGAATTATATCGTCGAGTCATATACATACATACGATCTTATTATATTTAATGAATCGATACAATTTTGTTTTGCGATCATGGACCTTCGTTAAATTTACTCCATACAATTTTCTACAGAATATAAAATATTCGATTCAATTTGCGAGACTCTAGAGAAATTTGGCACATACTCCGATAGACTAAGGATATCGACCCCACATTCTCCCACGTCAAATTCCACAGACTGACCCTCTGGAAAAAAAAACAACAACATTATCTAGAGATTCTGGGTGAAGCATCCTTACGCATTCTCCTTCGAAGCGTAAGGATGATGATATTCCACTCGAGATAAGGCGTCGGTCTTTACGCACACTGGCGCGCTCACTCATTAGCTAATTACATATTTGATACGGTTTTAGAAATTCCATTAACAAGGTGTGTGTTCGACTAAGCAGAAATATTATTATACAGGATTGGGAGAGAGACCACGGCCAATTGTCGCGGTAATCAGCCGCCATCTTCGTGCAACTAAGCATCTGTAATTTAAATAAATGCGTACGGTGGTAATTGTCATTATCGGGATTTATAAATGCGGTTTTTACCAATAAAATTGAATTTTATTTACATTTGACCAGAATCATGAATTTTAGTAATATTTTATGAATATTGTGTTCAAGTGTTCTATTAATTTAAACATATCAAGCTTGGTAGATCATGCAATATATTTTTCTAAATTAGGGTAGTACATATTTGATATTTGGGTTAATTTTCCAGCTATTGTGAGATTTTTCTCCTTATTTATTTTTTTAACTCCAAGCGATTGTCCTCATTTTTCTCGTGGTTTTTAATCATGGAACTTGATATTTCCGAAGCATTTTTAATTAAGATTTTGTCATCTAGCATCTGTTGGAGTAGAATCTTGGTGACTTTTTTTTGTCGTGTTTTCAAATCCTGTGCAATGTACTATTTAATAATGAACGAAATTATCTTTAAGAAATATTTCTTTTTATTAATAGGTATACCAGAAAAAACAAACGTTTTTTCTTTAAACACTTCGTGTTTTATGTTATTTATAGATTATTTTTTTTTAAATTTGATGCCTATTATTATTGCAAAAAGAGTCTGCAACGCTTTTAAAAGTATTAAGTATTTGTGGTGTACTAGGGGGTTATCTAAAAATTGGTTTATGAAATTTCGATAGGGAAATTTTGATTTAAAAAATAATCCCAAAAGTGAAAGACCCAGTAAAGTAGATGATGTTATCTAATTTAAACTATTGAAAAAAATGCAAACAATCTGATGCTCATTATAGAGTATTTAAAACCATCTTAAAATATCCACAAGGTGTGGGAGCAGAGGAAAGTCAAGTAAAGCTAGGATCGAATGAACGTATGTGAATATCTTTCGAAAATGGCATCCCTCTTCTTCGGATATTGCTCCGTTTGACTATCATCTCTTTAGGCCACTATTAGGATGCCATCAAATTTAAAACATATGACGAGATTAAATTTGACTAAACGAGTGTTTTGGCCTTAAACCTGTAAACTTGTATGAAAGGACAAAGAAGAATGTTGCAAGACAGATAAAAAAGATCATTTATAATAATGGAAATAATATTTTAGAATAATTTGTAAAAAATACATTTTTTTTGGTACTCAAATCCAATATTTACTGACTATTTATAATTTTCTTTTTTTATAAGTTGTTGTTGATTGCAACCTATCCATGTGGCAGATTGATTTCACGCACTTAAATTAAAATTAGGTGTCTAAAAATACGTACAATGCTTTGTCCCAATCTTCAGCATCCATTTATTTTATTTATGAAATTGCTAAGAAATATATCTGTATGAATATATCTGTAAGTCATCCAAGCAATGGGGGGTCGACACCCGATGGGGTATATTTGGAACCCCAAGTTTTTATATAAATCCTAAATGTCACAAACTTTTTGTATTTTTCTAAGAATGTCTGAAAAGTAATTACTTTAATAAATAAATAAATAATCATTGATTTTTATTGTCCGCAATTTCGAAAAAAAATAAAAACAACAATATTCGCTTCTGTTGCCACAGGGGCGATGTTTTATCTCGCTCATATTCGGTACAATGTGCCAAGTGCAAGTAAAACGTACTTGTGACACCTGTCGCGAGAAGTCGGCGTGTCCTCAGTCTACAGCGGGACATGGGGTATATTTTCCATTATAAATACACCCACTTCGAACAAGGCCATTTTCGAGCCGCTGTGACGGATCGGTTAAAAAATGCAATTAAAATCCATTGCAAAATAATTAGGTGTACTTTAAATTCTTGCAAAAAGCAGAAAAAATTCTCATGTCGTCTTAATAATCCCCAGAATCCAGTAAAATATTACTGGTATCTATAAAATTATTATTCTCTGTTTTTTTAACATATAAATAAATTTAAATTGATCGATATATAAATATGCTCATCTATCTACAGTTGAAAATCGATTTACATAACGATTACGAACCAGATATTGTAAGAAAACTAAATTTGGAAGAGCCACAGCATTATGATTAGCTTAAAGATGTGTGAAGAATCCAAGATGTTCATTCTACTTATATACAGATGTATGAAAATGCTTACTAAAAGTGGTGGTAGAAACGAATGCAACGAATGTTGAATAAATATTATAAATCCATGATTCTAGAACATTAAAACTTTATAGAACGCACGATTTCGCCTAAAACTTACGCCTGATACGTAAACATTTTGGAGATCTGAATCTCAAAAAAAATATTTTATCTAAAAAATGTCGGAAATGTCCATAAAATGTTCATACCTTGAGATTTTTATTGTTTCATAATCTAAAGTATGCGTAGATAGCGGTAGATAGTAGTTGGCTAAAACAGGACGCCAACGTGGCGTAAGCGGATGTTAAAGTGTTAATATAACATATTTATTTAAGCATAGTTTTATATAAAAAATAATAATTAAACAACTAGTAAAATATTTTTTACGTCATTTGTTTGAAATAGGAATATATTACACTGTTATTGTTATTCCTGGATAATATAAAGGATCAGGATTAATTTAAAACCTATGTAATTTGGCCAGAGTAATGATTAACATTTTAATATTTTTTTTTGTAGTCATATATTTTTAAGCTATAACTGTGAATATATTTAATATATTTTCATACGAAACAAATTTTACGGAAACGTACATAATTTGACATTATTGTTACATGTAAATGTCAACCGTATTACAATTTATGATTAATATAATTGAATCTTTCGTCGGCGGATATTATTTTAAATTCGTCACAGACTAATTTTATATTTAATAACACGTAATTTCGGAAAAACTTCACCACGCGATAAAACAATTTTGCAAAATTATTAGTCACGACTCGGTCGACGTTTAATTCGAATTTCATACGGAATATTATCGGCAAACGTTTGATTTAAATTCGGATCACACGTGTCGAGTGGGAAATTTCAACATGGGAATTTCCTGAAATTTAGGGTCCCCATATTTTGAAGCCAGCGTCCCAATCTTCTTATTAGTACGAAGGTGTCTGGTGTCCTTTACATTAATAATGTGATTACGGAAACAAATGACACGGGCCCGGCTTTCGCGCCTAAGACTCCCGCATTAAACAACGATTACGTCGTATTTATCTGGAAATGCGGTCTGGATATAAAACTAATAAACTATTATATTTACAGGGAGGCATAAACAAAAGTTTATCTACTAGAAACAAATGTTTAATACTACGTACGCAGATAAGGTACATATTAATACCGTGCGGCAACGGGGAAATGCGAGATAGTTGTTTTCATCGTTGTAATTAATAGTCGGGCGCGTGTGTGTGCCAGGGCTGTTCAAACATAATACGGATATAATTAATTATTTTTCACAATGAAAATATACAGATGAAACTGAATTATTTCGGCTACAATGAACTTTTCTCTGAGGAATATGTTTGAATGCGAAACGTTTGTGTGAATGGAAATTTATCCCATGATTGTAGTAGCATTGATGTATCTTATTTGCATTTATTTTAACATTATTTGTTTTAAATGCTCTCCTCTCAAATAATCATAAGTACATAGCTTTCATTCTCAGAATTATTTCTTTATATGTTTTATACTCGGCATTTCTCCTTTTACCAAGACTCATCAGAAACTTATACTACTTACGTTTAAAAATATCTCATAATACATTATTTAATAAAAGCATCTTCTCCATTCCAATGTCTTATTAGTCTAAATTCTTTCAGGTTTCAGGAAATTAAATTTACAAGTCGTGTTTAATTTATACATTTTCAATTGTTCTATTTCAGAATTATTTTTATATACAAGATTTGACAAAAAATGATTTTTGAAGTACTTTTTTCTTTATTAAACCTAGAGGATTTTTTTCTTTATTTAACGATGGAGGTCTATTTAGAACCCCAATATTTTTTAATAACTCTTTTAATATAAATCCTACATATCACATTTTTTATTGTATTTGACGAAAAAAGTCTAAAGGATAAATATAAAAAATCATTGACCCTTATTGTCAGCAATTGCGAAAAAATAATAAAAACAACAATATTCGTTTCTATTGGCACGGGCGCAATGTTTTTTCTCGCTCGCATCTGGTACGATTTGGGAGTGCGAGTGATATTGTACTAGTCACACGTGCGGCGAGAACTTTAAGATGGCAGTGTGGCTCAGTCTGCGACGAGACATCGCCGAGATAGTGCGTCATTAGTATCTTGACCTGAAATGCTTAGGGTCTATTTTCCATTATGAATAGACCCCCTTCGGACGACGCTGTTTTTTTCGAGCCACCGTGACGGATCGGTTAAAAAATCTTTATGTATATATCGATATTTTTTATTCCCTTTAAAGTAGTTCCCATCCTATGCAAGTGTTTTTTGCGATCTCTGAAGCACTGCTGAAGCATAGGTATTTAAATTTTTCAGCTACTCTTCGATCTCTTCATTATTGGTAAAACGTCGTCCTTTTTTATGTTTTTATTTATACTTATGAATAGACAAAAAATGCGGAGATAATTTCAGACGAATGAGGAGGCTCGTAAATAGTTTTTTTGCTATAAAATACTTTTATTTTTCATTTGATTCAAACCTAAAGAAAAGTTTTGAGGACACAAAAATACGTGAAATCTATTCGATAGCTAATAATAAAATAATTATCAAATATGTCTACAAATGTCAAGATACGTCAGGGACAAATTTACTAATACAATAAATAAATAATTAGGTAATTGAAATATTTTGTATATTTTTTTTTATCAAATCCTAAAATTTTGTTACAAATGTATATATTTTTTTAAAATATTTTCGTACTAAAATAAAATATTTATTTAACCCTTCAAACTCTAAGCTTCTAAGCTTTGAACGCTGAGGCTTCTAATTTTTAACAATACTCTACTCTTTTATAGTAGAGTGATTGTCTCTCTACAATAAAAATGTATGTTCTTATTTACTTTTCGCATAAAAATATCTTGACTAAATAAGTTACTTTACCATGCCGTTTCATTGGCGTCCTAGAGTTCAAAGTGTTAATGTGCCATTTCCAAATAAAAGTTGTTTACTTTTAGAGCCTCGTGAATATTTGTTAATAGATTTTTGAGGTTTGAAACCTTAATCAAAAGGAACATTTAATATAGGACACGTGTTAAACATGTCAATATCAGGCTCAAAGATTTAATCCCGGTTAATATGCATACTTTGAATTATCAATAAATAATAAATATCTGAAATAACCTTAATTTAAATATTTTAAAACATCTACAAATACTTGAATGTTTAATTAAAATTTAAGTAATATACATGTTTGTAACGATTAATTTGAAATTCATGTTCCGACCATATAATCAATGACCCAAATAGTTTTCAATTTATCGATATCTAATTCAAACACATTATCAGTCCGAAACTGTCTGAAATGAAAAAAGTTTTTCATCGAGTTCGCCTCAATTCAAAATAAACAGTCTATCAATGTGCTGATACAATATTATTTTTCGGTCAATTAAGCTTTACATTCAGAGGTATTCAGCCGAAAATGGTTATTACGAATTTAACTATGTACGAAAAAAAGTTGTATATGTTTTTTTCCATAATAGAATTTGTGTGTATCACGAGAAAGAAACGCAATTTGTAATTTTCTTTAGTACGTGGAAAATTAGTCCACATGACGGGAAATATATACGAAACAACAAGAAAGATGAAATAGTGATTTGTCATCTTAATTATGTTACATGTTTCTTATTGTATTGCCAATATATTATGTCATAATTAATTATATATATATATAAATAATAATACTATTTTGATGTATCAGATCTATATATAATGAGCTTAACATGTGTTCTGATATTGTTTTCAGTGGTGAAGCCACCGCCTTCCAGTGACTATATTGCGTCTCGTAATTCTCCTAAAATTCAAATTCACGTCCCTGCCAAATATTTCGTCAGGGACACGAACCTGCCGCTAACGAGTATACCGTCCGGACACTCTACTGTGGAGCAGAAACTGGATGATGACTTATTGACGACGACTGAGGAGACATTGCCGTTCTTCGAGGAGGCTTACAATACGACGAATGTGACAACGCAGCTGGGACAGGATGTATATCTTCATTGTCGCGTCAATGACTTAAAGGACAAAACGGTAATATTTTTTATATTATTTATAAACAATCATAAATTAAATGCGTACCCGATGAAAATTTCGTTTTTGGAATCGTACTTTTCAATAGTCATGTTTGTTATAAATGGACAAAAATCCTTTCTATTCTAAATAGAAGGATCTGTGCGGAACAAGCAACTTTTACAAGATTGTATGTTATACAAAATTCATCAAAAAACTAATGCAACGACAGCAATAAAAAAAATATGATATCTATAAGGATATATTGCATATTAGGCAGTGTAAGAAATGGTTTAAACTATTTCGAAGTAGAAATTTTGACTTAAAAAAGTATAAAATGAGGTTTTATGGATTGAAGTTGAAGTAAATTCGATCTATTCATTCAAATATATTCTAAAAATAACGGATACATTCCGATACT
>JAGXCT010036515.1:0-19695 GCA_022495035.1 Philopotamus ludificatus | reverse complement strand
AAAACGTCCAATTTGATTTGTAAAACGTCCAATTTGAAGTGTAAAACCTGTATTATAGTGATGAAAGCAAATTTGTACAGGTTCGAACGTGTCAAGAATTAATAAAATTAAAGTAAAATTAAACTTTTTACGACATCTTGTGACAGGGAACAAGATGTGGGTATGTACTCGAACCAATTTTGCAAAAATAGTTGCTTTCCAGAAGACAGGTACGACTGGCAATGGCGAAACTGATCCTTACGGTCAGAAGAATATTTTCGTCTGTATGATGTTATTGTAATTAATTATTCATTAAACAATCTTGAATGAGGAACAACAATAACTGATAAACTAATAATATAACTGTGCCAGTTCTATTGCGATAAGCTGGAACGATTAAAATGAGCAATTCGTGGAAGAAGATTCAGAATATTCAATTGAAAAACTTATTTTTAATAAGATAGAACTAGACCCCATGCGGATAAAACTACTGGGTTTCATCTATCATATCTACCTAATCTTGTTTCATCGAATGTAATCATTTATTTCAATCCATGCATTTGTTTAGATTATTTATCTATTTTTATATTTAAAAAAAATTGTTAACTTTTTTTTTAAATATACGACATTTTCATCGGTTATGCATATAAGTATCATGTGCTCGAGTTTAGTTTTGTAAGTTATAATTAATATTACGCTATTCTGTGCACTAATTAGAGACTATATGCAGTATTATGTTCCACACGTTTAATATAAAACTTAGTTTAATTTATGTCGATAACTAGTATTAACTAAAGCTAGTTATTATTGCAGTTATATTTTTATATATGTGCACAGTTACTAAAATTCTATAAAAATGCACCTGAAGACTGAAGCTTTAATTTTTAGTTAATATTATTTTTTTTAATTACTGCCCGAAATAAACTACATTTTAAATTCATTTATTAAGGGATGTCTTTTTATGATTTTTAATAATGAAATTTAATAATAACATTGCTTTTATATTTATTGGCCCTAATTCGATCTAACATTTATTTGGAAAAAATTTCCACAAGTCCTGAGCGGTTTTTTACGAGATTTTACTTTTTTTGCAGTAAGATAAAAACCATAAAAAATAAAAATAAATCGGTAGTGTTTTACTATTTTATTCTATTTTAAAACAACCTAGACGAAGTCCAGAATCTGTTTGCATGTTTTGCAATAAATTGCGGTTAGCCCTCTTCCTTTTTTTTTATCGAATTCGATCAGACCACACAGCACAGCCCTTAAATTTTTTTTTCAAGTGTTTGTATATTAATTGAGAAATCTCATCCTTGCGTCTCTCTTCATTAGCTAGCCAAATCCATTTAAATATTAATTTGTTGTCTACACGAAAATCACTAATGAGTTGCATGAACAATTATTGATGAATTTGTTTGTGGTTTACAGGGCTTTCTGTTTTGTTTATTGTAGATTATTTATGTAATATGCATGTACGAAAAAAGATTCCACTGCCATTTGTTCGCAGGAAACAATATGACATTGCTCAATGATTTCACCGTTTGATTACTACATTTATATTTAAAGATACTCTTAAATAGTGCGTTATGCTAAACAATTTTTATCATCATACATTATATTTTAACTAGTAAACATAGTATTGGATAAACACGACTTTAAACCACTTATTTGTTGGTTGATTGATTTTCATAGCTAATAAATATCGGAATATTTACTAGACTTGATGATAAATGGAGTACATCAAATCTACATACCCAGTCAGATCTGTTTTGTGCGGTGAATACGGATCGTATTTAATAAAATGTTTAGCAAAAATTTTTTAACACATTTGCGTTGGGATAGGGACCGCATTAAAAAAATTAAATGAAAAATTATGTTCAAATCGAAAACATAATTTATTTATCTTTAATTATCGCTTTGAAATGTTTTTTTTAATGATCCAAGGGTATGTAAGCACTTTGAAGGATGGTAATTAACGAATGTGATTATATACTGCAGTGATGGCAAATCTATGATACGCGGGTCAGACACTGATTCACGAAGGATTTTTAACCTAGGGGTGCCGATGGGTCTACTTGGGACCCTAATTTTTTTATATTTCGTGAATAACTCTTTTATGGTAAATCTTACACGTCCTAAACATTTTGTATTTTAATAAAAAAGTCTTAAGAATAAATAAAAATAATCATTGGCCTTTATTGTCGGCAATTGCGAAAAAAAACAACAATATTATTTTCCATTAGCACGGGTGCGTTTTTTTTATCGATCCGCACCAGATACGAGCGAGAAAGAATATCGCGCATATGCAAGTGCGAGCGAGAAAAAATATCGTGCCGTGCAGGCGGAGAAACCACATGCGCCGTGCCGGGAGCGTGCCTTAGTCGCAGCGGAACGTCGTTGAGTTCGCACGTCGCTAACGTGTCATATCCGAAATACCGACCAAATTATGACGCATATCATAAATAACCTCTTTTATTCTTAGAAAAAGGTATTTTCGAAGAATTTATCAATTATTGACTTGAAATGTTTGGGGTCTATTTTTATACATTCATATACATACAAATATATCATAATCATATAAAATATTCGCCATCGGCAAGAGCCGTCGGTTTCGAGCCGCCGTGACAGATCGGTTAAATAACCTACGCGTTAAGTTTTTAATCCATTCGCCAATATTAGTTGAAATAAATCTCTTTTTTAATAAAAAAATCAATAGTTGTAAATTGGTTAAATGATTTAATATTCTCTTGTGATATTACTAAACTGAATAAAACACTTGGGAGATATGGATCAATTTTATTAATGGTGTTTTAAGTGTTCAAATATTTATGATGAATCCTGATATCTTCACTAAAGATTTGGAAATGAAAATCCCCTCTACATTTGATGAGGAGACGTGACTTAAGTAAAATTACTAAAGAAAAATTTACCTACTTCTTAAGAATGTCATCACTGATATAGTGCAATACATATGTATTCTAATTGACTAACGCATTACTTATTTGATATGTCAAAATCTTATTTTTTTGCGATTTTTTATACACTGCATAGAAAAAAAAAATTATACACTGCGCGACAAAAAACGAACAAAAACAGGATTGACTGTATTTTAAAAATTATTATGTTATAAATAGAAAATGATGAATAGACACAAATCGCATGGTTGCAAATGTAACTGATAATGGTGACTACAACGAAAAAGAAAATTATATCCTGTTGTTTTTCCCCGATTTATAAACCATAAACATTACTCCATATGTGTTTTATGTAAATACAACTCCTAAGACGTGGTGTATAGCCGCTTGACCCAGCCCTCAAGCAACAGCTTTCATTTATGTCTAATCATACAAACAATATGGGCCATTCTGTTTTTATTCGCACATATAAAACTGAAACTAACACTGGCGTTTATTGGCCTAGGTATCCTGGATGAGGAGGAAAGGAGAGAGCCTACACTTGATAACCTTCGGCCATTCCAGCTACAGCAACGAGGCTAGGTAAGTGTTATTTGATACATTCGCTCTGCATACATCATCATAAATGTTTATGGATCGCGTTATTTTGGCGGATGTTCGCCACGATTATTAAATTAATTTATACCTGTCGGATCCACGGACACAATGGCAATAATCGCCATCAACATATTCTGATGCGAAATATTTAAATACGGACGTGTAAACAAATTCTCGACGCCCATAAAACGGAATCTATATGAATTGTATACACTATTAATAATTTATTATCCAATCAAAGGGATGAATGGGGTCAATTTCGGCCCGAGTTAATACAAACGAAATTTACGTCATCCGTTGAATTATATCCAGCGAAACTTCCATGGGGCAAAGCCCAACCCCCGAAACCTATTTTCGTGCGATACATAAATAGAATCGCAAAATAAGTAAGAAAAAAAACTTTTTTTTTTTTTATAAATTTAGACCTCGATGCAGCCAGCGTAGTGTGTCGATATCTCGGGATCTGAGAGCAAACTTGACCAGGCGGAGCTTTTTGAAAGAAGGTCGAGTTGTCTCTTAACAGCTCGTATGTGAAACATACGAGCTCACGTACAACCCCCTATATTTAGCTGAAACTTTTCCCTACGTGTAGAGATTTAGAAAAAAAGCTTTTAGTTGAATGTATTCAGAAATGTTTGACGTTTTAAGCGGTACATTTGTACTATTTGCAGAGTTTTGTGTTTAAACAACGCTCGAGGGATGAATTGGATTTTTTTAATATCATATTGTATACGCCGTATAGTCAAAATGCGACTTTTAACGCTCATCTCCGACGTGAAATATGAAAATGATATTTTATCGCGTGAAATAATACATTGGTGTCGTATTATAACATGAAGTCATATTATGTTATCTACCACGCAACGTCATGTACCCTATGGTTTAGTGAGGCACAAAAGGATTATTTAAGCTGACTTTGGTTAGGTTAGTTGTCATACATAGGATTATTTCAAATAATAATAGCCTAGCTTATGATTACGCTGTAATTAACTGAAATATAAAATCAAGACGCATTTAAAAATAATATAATTCGCAGTGTTCATGGCATTTACATTAAATAAAATAGAGGAAGAATGACTATTTATTAAGGAGTAGATTGATGTAGATTAAAATCAAATCACAGTATTAAATTATATTATTATTAATTAAACGTTTAGAAATTAAGCGTAAGTATTTTCCACACGCCGCAAAATGAAAAAATATTATGTCGTTAATTATATATCTGGACTTTTTCTCGGGAATAAGCTAAAATCATTAAATAAACAGCACGAAAAAGTAATTTTCTCTTTATACAATTTTAAAGAACCCCGAAAAATCAAACTTAATATATTTTTTTTAACAAAATTGATATTTGACTTGGGACATGGCCTCGCTATATTATTTTTTTTGCAAAAGTCTTCAATTCATAAAATTGTCAAATAACAGGAATTTCACTGGTGGGAATCCTTAACATCGCAGGAAGTGCACTCCATTTTTATAACAGACATTAATTTCGGCTGGAAAGCTTTTCATATTTTTCCTTGTATATTACCAAGATTTCATATTAAGCTTAATTTTTGGAAAGATTTATTAAGATAATTTTAAAGCCCAATTCTTTTATTAAATAAAAATTACCTGCCATTTAAAACAATTTTTTTTTTTAATTTGTTGATCATGGAATATAATACAAAGATAAATTTTAAATTTGATGAATAGTTGAGAAATAATATATAATAAAAACTATTAATTCTTTTTTTTAATTTCCATAAATAAAGCGTAAATTTGTCAATACTTATTTAAATACATAAATACTTTTTACTATGACAGAAATATTACATGCACCAAATTCTACGGATTTTTTTTATAATTGAACCTTTTTTTCTATAAAGTTCATAATCTGAGTTAGTAGTCCTATGAAAGGATGAAAGATTTATTCAACCCAAAATCAATGTGATTTTTTAATAATCATTTTTAAAGAAGGACAAAATAATCCTCACAATTAAATTAAATGAAGACCTGGGTGATTTACTGGATAAATTAGATCATCTTATTTATTTAAATTATTTTTCACTTATGTTCCAAAATAAGTTTTTAATAAAGGTTAAAATAACGAATTTATTTTGGAAAAGATTTTCGTAAACAATATACCGTGAAACCCCGTTGTATGTTTTTGTTTGGGACGAGGCAAATGTATATGGAGGGTTATAAACAGTTGCTACTCCTAGGTAAAATATTTGGGGGTGCTGCGGAATATTAAAAATTAAAAAAGTATAGTTCGCTCATATTTTACTCGTCAGAAATTGCAAGGATTTGTCAGAAATTAATTTTTAGCCATCAGTGGTATTATGCTCCGTATATGACCCGTAATATCTTTTTTTTCATCTTCCTGTTTCTTGTCGATTCCAGCATTTTGATAACAATTTTTGTTAGTTAATTTTTCAAACCAGTTTTATACATTGCATCTAAAATAAAGTTTATTGTAGTAATAAACATAGATTATACTAATGGTTGCAGTGGAGTTTGAAGGGAAACAATAATTTTATATTTTATTTTAATACTAATTTATTGAAATTTAAAATATTTCTAATATACTAAAGTAAAACAGGAACGTAAAAATTGAACAAAACTAGCGGTAAAACGTAAATTTCAAGAACGTAGAACGTATGCATAATAAGTCATTAATTCTATAATCAGATTTATTGATTATTAATATTTTATATACAATTTATATGATTACAAATCAAGGAGTTTGTATATTTATTAAAATTAGATTATTGAGTTTATTATTTATGTTGATACTATTTTTTTGCATAATAAAACCCAATATTGTCGTGTTGCGTATCTCTCGCCATACATACTTATGCCCTTGTTATTCAAAACGAAAATAAAGCACAACATCGACGTGCCAAGAGCAATAGTTTTATTGTTATGCACGTCCAGATTTTTAGCATCGCAAAAATTATGCTCATAATATATGGTCCGTGGCCAAGATTTCGGCCATTCATCCAGAGTGGTAATATGCATAAAACACAAGTGGCCAACGGCATATATCAAAAATATTCTTGGCACTCGTTTGTCATCACAACAATTTATCGTTTCGTCGAGATTAACATAAATTTGGTGCATGGCGTAATAAATAACGAGAAAAAAATGGCGTCATTGTGTCGGCCACGAGCGCAATAAATCACACGCTGATGCTGGAAATTTGATGCATCAAAATTTTTCAATAACCACACGCTGATTTCGATTGTCAACTCTTTGTGAAAATGACAGCGGCCGCTCGTAACAGTTTATGAGGCCGACAATAAAAGTAACAGATTATTTATGGAAATTTAGGCGAACGCAACTGTACAGCGTGGTCACAATTTCGGCTTACAAATATTGATAAATGGCTACGGATTTATTTATTTTCATTGTGAAATATGAAAAAATATGTTCATATACTTCGAGTCATTGTAGCCGTATTTTAATTAGAGGTGCTGAAAGAATTGACCGCGGAATTGTTTTATTTTTCCGCTTTCTACAGCTCCCCGAGGCTAAAATGTTTATTCTCGTAGATAATGAGAGGAATGGAAGAGAGATAGCTACCGGCAAAACTTCATAGTGTGGTGTAAGTCAAGAAAGCCATTAGACCCCCAGCTGACTGCGAATGCTCTTCATCACGACCGACAAAACAAATAGTTGGTTTTATCAGAACTGCGACTTTTGCGTGGCCGTTTTCCGGAAAACTTACCCACCCTGTACACGCCGTAAAAAATAACTGTCGTCTGTTTTTGTCGCTGTCCCGTTTTTTGTGTGTACATTTTTTCCGCGGGAAAAAAGATGTCAATGGGGCTGTAAATTTGCCGCAGATAAATGTATCCCGGCCCGTTGGCAAGATGGACCTATCTGGGACATGGGCCTATCTGGCGCACGGGCCCCGTGCCTTTAAATATTCAAACAATCAGTGACGAGTATTTTGTGCGTAGCATACGAGCTTTTTATGTCCGCGTTGGGTTGACCCGAGTTTTTACTTTCGTCACAGAATCCGCTACGAAATGGCTGTTTTGTATTTTTTTTTGCAAGGACCAACGTCAGTTACACTATGTTTCGAGAAATACAACGAACGATATATCATTGAAACGCTAACAAATTATTATTTGCATGCAATAATAAATCGACAAATTTCCCGATAATCGAGCATCTAAATTTTTATTATAATAAATTATTTTTTTATTTATTTTTCATAAAGACAATGCGTGATTGACATTACAGAATAAATAAATCTACTTATTCGGCCAATTGGCTGAGCAGAGTAATAGCTTTGGCTACCGGAGAGTTTCTGAGAGCACTTGTCCTCACATTTGGTAGAAGAAAAACCACACGCGAACGAGCTTCATAGTAGTGAGGTGGCGCCCATAAGGGAAACTCGCATAGTACAAGGAAGTTATGTACTGTGCCAACCAACAACTTGAAGAAGTGCTTTGCCAAGTAAATCGACCTTCTTTTCTCGAAGATTACATACCCTAGGCAGCCCTGTACCCATGCACTGGGGTATAAACTTGGGTTGAATCCAAACTCCCTTGTGTAGAAATACCTAAGTAATTTCTTCTGTATCTTCTCTAATCTGATAAAATCAGAGGCGTCATAAGACGCTTATATACTGGAACCTGATTCAGGCAAGCTCCGAACCAATGTATCGTATAGCACTCGTATGACTAAGGTGCCACGTTTGTGATGAGAATTTTTCCAAACGAAGCCCAACATTCTTGATGATCTCATATACACGTCCAATAAATGTAAACTAAATTTTAACTTAGAATCAAACAAAATACCCAGATCTTTAACAGACGTTTGCTTTGGAAGAGTTACGTTCCCAAGTCTGTAATTAAAGATGAGGGGCTTCTTTGATCTAGAAAATGTCATTGTTTGATATTTTCCAATACTTAATGGAATACCATTTAATATTGAATGCAAATCGCGCAAAGAATGTCCAGGGCATCTTCCACTGCAGTTTTAAATCGTTTGAGAATATATATTTCATCATCATTTGCTCGCTGAGGGCATGGGCCTTACCAAACTCTCGCATGGTAGTCGAGGACAAAGGAACCATTAATATAAAAGTACAGTAGAACGTCGCTTAACGGATCCGTCACGGCGACTGGAAAACAAACGCGTCGTCTGAAATGATTATAATTATAATGGAAAATAGACCCCAAGCATTTTAGGTTTCTTCATGTATATCTTGTCTTTTTTTTAATGAAATATTCTAAGAATATAAATAGTTAAATAATAATATGCTTTATAATTGGTCGATATTATAGATTTTTAATTAATCAATATGACGCGTAAATGACAAGCGCTTTTGGCATTGTCCCGCCGCAGACTGAGGACACGCCGCCGTGTATCGACTGCCTACCGAGTTCTCGCGGCACTTGTCAATCGCACTGTTTCTCTCGCATTTGGCGCATTATACCGGATGCGAGCGAGAAAAAACATCGCACCCGTGGCAACAGCAGCTATTCTTTAAACAAATACAAAAAAGTTTGTGACATGTAGGATTTATGTTAAATGTGTTATTCGAGAAAAATCAAAAACTTGTGATAACAAATAGTCCTCATCGGCACGGCTAAGTTAATGAGCATAATTTGTTTTAAAGTCTTACTCGTATAGCGAAAAGATTTTTATGCATTATGGGAAATATGATAACGGATTCTATACCAGAAATGTATAACGTTTATTCAAAGAAAATATTTTATACGTAGCTAAGGAGCGTAAATCATCTCATATTTTTCTTCGCATCTTCTTTCCGTGGAACGAACCAACATGGAATGCGAATTTGATTTGTAAGAAAAAAAGAGAATAATGGCTTATTAGTTATGATACAAACAATGCAGTTCCATAAACTCTTCAGTGGTCATTTTATAACTGTGCTCTTCAACAAGTTCATCGATGGCCCTGTTATCCACCCCAGCAGTCGTGGAGTACAGGCTCCACGACTGCTGTCTCAAACCCTTCAAAGTCACATTCGATGACGCTTTCCGGTCAAAGCTGACCCATTCCTATGCCTTTTCGATAATCTTAAAGGAGGCAAAGATGTTAAAGTGATATTTACAAAAATATCTAGGAACGGAATTCGTCTTCGTTTTTCAATGATTTTCCGTTTTATTTTTAAAATTATTTTCTTGTCCTCTTACGGCTCTTTTGTATAACATCCATGCGAAAATTATTAAACTTTGTACAAAATAATCATATATTTTTCTCTCCACTCGTCACTCATTATGCGAAACGCCGCTCATTAAGCGAGTTATTTTTTACAGCATATTTTGCACTTTATACGAAATTTCACTGTATAATGCTTTATTAAAATTGAAATTTAGAGCATCATCGAGTATGCAATATATTATTACCATATACAAGCCGAGCTTTTGAAATGCGACATGAGTGCCTTAGTTTCTTGCATTCAAACGATGATGTGCTCGGTTTGGTGGGAACGATTCCGGTCATCCAGTCCTTCGGAATCGTATGTCCACTGCACAAGAAGAAAGACAGAACGGACTGTTCCAATTATAAGGGAATCACTCTGTTGAACACAGCGTTTAAAGAGTTTTCCAATATACTATACTAAAGACTGTCAAAGTACACAGAGATATAAATATGAGAATATCAATGCGGATTCCGCAAAAATTCAACATCTGTTCATTAATCTCAAATCCACATACGACACAGTTTCCAGGCCTAAACTTTTCGAGACGATGAGTACATACTCTTAATATACATAAAAAGCTAATAAACGTGATTAGGGCTTGCAGTCTCACATATCAGATGCAAAGTGCGTGTTTAATCGGAGTTCTCAGAAAAAAGTAGATACACTGTGGTTTAAAACTAGGTGATATCCTAGCGTGTCTATTATTCAATCATTTTAGAAGGGGTAATAAAAGACTATTTTTTTAATTTATGTGAAGCTTCTTACTTTTACAAACAACATAAACATTGTGGCCAGATCGCAGGAGGATCTTAAAGATGCATATCGGGGAATAATAAAAGCAGCAAAAAGCATGGGATTGAGGATCAATGAGACCAAAACAAAGTACATGGTCTTATGCCAAAGTCGAATCCTTGTATATCTGAGAGCCAACAAACACAGTTGTGAAGCCTATCAGGAATTTACATATCTCAGCATAATAAAAACAAAAGGTAACGAAACCAATTTGAAAGTCTGATGAAGAATCATGCTGACAAACAGATGTTACTTTGAACTCTAAAAGTATCTATGGTTGAGACCAAGGTCAAGCTCTACTGAATCCTTATCAGCCCCATCCTGACATACACTTACGGGTCAGAATGTTGGGTTCTGACAAAGCAACATGAGTGTCAATAAATATCCTATCGCGGAGGATTCATTTTTGTATAGAGCAGTTTCAATTTAGAAAAGTTTTCAGAGAGTTTTAAATATAATATTCCCGTAATGACTTGGTTGATAATTATTTGGGTATTCAAAAATTCTAAAAATACTTAATTCCAGCGTTTTGCATATTACGCGAACCATAACTCATAAGAAGGGGTAACTGGCCAAAGATTGCATATCCCTGATCTATATTAAATATAGATCATACAAAAAAAACTAATCAATTATTATATTGGTTATAAAAGAATAAATAGTACCGATGAATTAATCAACGAATTCTTCACTATGACATATATGTCAATGTTCTTATTATTCTCGTCGTACAATTAAGATTTTAAGAGCAGGATATTTTGGACCTCTTGAACTTATTACGTCAATTTTACTTAAATTATTACGTAAATTGAAATTCTCCTAAAAATATCCTTAATCTTAATAAAAACCAAATCCATACTTGCAGCGAATTGGAACTAAAGATAAAATGCAGGCACTGTATGATAATTTAAATAAAACTAATAATAGATTTTATTCCTTTAAATGCCTGGATTAAGCCTCTTTAAATTAAAAGATATCTCTTAACGTACTTCAAGGAGCTTATATTCAACTTTTTTATCGTTTCTTTTCTAGTAATTATTTACTATAACAATATTATTTTTTAAAATCATTAGAATACATATTGAGCATTAAAATAGTTTAGGAATTGGTAAAAAAAATGTGCTTTACACAAGTTTTGTATATTAGGAATTAATTAAGTAGTTCAATATCGAAAACTGGAATAAACTATACGTATATAAAAATATATCTCAAATAATAAAAGTGATGTTTAATTTTGTTATTTAATTAGTCTCGAAAATGAAACGTATACCAATTATTAAATATAATTTTCACAACTGTGTTTGCTGAAAATTTGTTAATTAAATTAATAACTTTAAAGCTTCACTATGAGTTTTAATAAAAATATTTTACTACTCTAAATTAGTTTAATAATTTTGCCGCTATAAAATTACAACAGCGACAATACTAAAATTAAATTTCCTTTCGCGAAAGACCTTTTTAGTGTAGAGTTATTAAATTATTTTTTGGTGTAGAAAGCAATGATACAAATTTAAAATTGGCACATTCCACCGGCTACGACAATATTGTATTTTTATTATCTATATAATATTTTTTTTATGCGAGTACGTTCATAATAAAAAATGTGTTTTAAGATTTAGCGCGATGAGTTATGGCCCATAAAAGGAATGACAGAAATAAGGGTTGAACTACCATCAAATTTATGACGGGGGATATTAGCCGTGCAAGAGTTAACCCTTTCCGTTGCCGCATCCGCAATCGCGGCGAATGCGACTCGCAGACTTTTATGGCCGTTTAAAATGGCGCTACCTGCGAAAACTATTTGGGAAAAATGGCCGTGGCACGACTCGCCTCCCCCGTTTCGGGTCTCATTTCCATGAAAATCACGTATACCAAGTGCACCGCGGTACATATCTGAAAAACATCCCTCATAAATGAGTCCCATATATTTTCATCAATGCATTTGCATAGCTCCTTTGCAAAATTCCGTATTCAGCTCGCCTCCCTTCGCCTCCCCCCCGGTCGTCTTTGCAGTTCGGTCACGCGCCCAGCTCGTAACCAGTGGCGTAGCCTTGTGCACTCTTTCTGCGGCGTCACTTGTCACATTAGCTGTCACTTGGACCCCGGGTAGGATTTGAGAGTTTTACGACCGGCCCCTGGGACCTCTGGGAAACAATGAATGAAGTCGTCAGGTCTCGTTTGCGCTCGAGGTCAGCGCCACTAACCTCTAGAACCACCCTCGTATCACCAATCGCGTCTAACTATTATATCGACGTGATAAAAGGCGATTCTGGTAAATTGAATTAAATTTTTAATTAAATAATTGATTTTATAAAATCGCTATAAGTATATTTACTCAATTATCTACATAATTAATAACTATTTATAGCAAGTATTTTGACACTAATAGATTTTTCTACTTGAATCTATTGCAATTTTTAATGCTTAATTATTATATTTATAATAGAAATTCTTACAGAGAAGCCTAATTTATTAAAGATAACTGAACGTATTCGATTTTGATACAGAATTTTTCAGAAGTGTTTGTAAAAAAATATTTATTATTCAATAATAATTAATTTTTCCTCTTTGGAAAAGTATCTATTGGATACTTTTTAAAATTTTCGAATCACTACTGGATTACAATTTTCAAAATTAAATCTTTATCAATGTCTTAACGTTTTTTTTGAAAAATGGATTATTAAAAGATTAAATATAGTTAGTTATTCATGATATGTTTCAAAATTTGCTTAATATTTTGATATTTTCTACTAAGTAATATGACGCGTAAATGATAACGCACACCTGGCAATGTCCTGCCGCATTCTAAGGATACGCTGCCGATAGATTAATTGTCAAATTTTCGCAGCACGTGTTACTAATATACATTTCGAGAAATACATACCATTTTTTTAAAGATTATTCGTATAGTAATTTTAATTTTAAAATAATAAGTCACATCTCATTATATTTATATAAATTTTTTAATAAATAATGCGTGTAAAGATTTATAATTAATAAATAATCGAAAAAAAGAATGTTAAAAAAATAAGTGTGTCTTTAGATTTGGCTATGATTAAATAATAATTTAGGAAAAAATATAATCTTTCTAGTATACATCTGGACCTCGTATAAAACGGTGCCCTAACAACGCGGTTTCAATATAATACAGCGGTTTCCAAACTGGGAGGCGCGCCTCCCAGGGGAGGCGCGGGCTATGGCCAGGGGAGGCGCCAAAAACTTTCTAAGAAATAGAAAATTTCATGCAATAATATTTACAAATAAATTAAACTTTTATTTTTATTTTTCTTACATTTTTATATATTTAATTCCTATGTATGTATGTATGTCAGTGCTACGCAACCGGTGTGCCGCGGCACACTGGTGTGCCGTGAGCCGAATACAGGTGTGCCGCGGTCAAATACAATGTATTTGAAATTTTACAATTTTTCATTATGTATTTACAATGACAAATTATTTTTCAAAATATTATATAGAATAACTATTATTCAATGGAGCAATTGCATTGCTGTTTGCACAGATGGCGCAGCGACAATGACGTAGTAAAAAGGGTTTTGTTTCTTGTGTAAAACAAAAAAATCCGACGTTACAATTTACACCCTGCTGCATACATCGAGAAGCATTGGTGGTCAAGAATTTGCCCGAGGAACTTTTGAACACGAAGAATGAATGCAATAAAATCGTAAACATTATTAAACCAAGAGCCCTAAATTCGCGAATCTTAGGAATACTCTGTGCAGAAATGGGAGCTGAATATGAATCCTTATTGTTTTATACTGAAATTCGTTAGCTATCCCGAGGCAAAGTTTCGGCTAGATCAGTGGTTCTTAACCTGGGTTCGATCGAACTCCGGGTTCAGTGAGTCAGTCTCCCGCGTTCGACGGAGGTCAAAATACATTTATTCTTTGATTTTTATTAAATTTCAAAATTTTCGAAACTAGCGAAATATTTTTAATATATGTTTTTGCTTCTTGAACGTGATTTTCTTTTTTCGAACTAACATCATTTTTTATCGCTGCACGGCTCCTTTTGTACAAAAGGAGCCAACTTTGTTAGCTATGAGCAAAACATTAAAATTTTCTGACTGTGTTTTAATGTATTCAATTATCATTGTCGATAAAATGCGTCCGATTACTCCACTAATCTCGTGCACTACGTTATCGTACCACAGGAATGTGTTAAGAAAGGTTAATTCTTTTAAATTCTCAGTCAAATATCAAAATTTTTCGCTGCGCGGCTCTTTTTTTGACTTTCTTAAATAATATCTGGTGAGGGGGTGAGGTATTATTATTGCCAAGGCAAAGCCGCGCATTTCTAAACTGGTCTCTAAAAGGCAACAGCAGAAGTCACAATAATTTGCAGTAAATATTCATTATTATGTTTTTGTTTTATGTGAAAATCATGTTTTAATGGTTTTGTTCATTGTGTGCACCTATATACAGTTTTTTCACGTCAAACGCACCTTTTTTCAAATCAAATGCATTCTTTTTCAAATCAAATGCATCCTTTTATAAATCAAATGCACCTTTTTATAAATCAAATGCACCTTTTTAAAAATCAAATGCACCTTTTCACAAATCAAATGCACCTTTTTAAAAATCAAATGCACCTAACCTAACCTAACCTAACCTAACCTAACCTAACCTAACCTAACCTAGCCTAACCTAACCTAACCTAACCTAACCTAACCTAACCTAACCTAACCTAACCTAACCTAACCTAACCTAACCTTACCTAACCTAACCTGACCTGACGCAGGATAGATGATTTTAAAGTAAACTAAACTATTTACATATATATTTTTATAAAGAGATGTTTTTTTAAATACTTTGGAACATTCCATATTAGGTACATTTTAGGTACTAAAAGTACATTTTTGGTACTAAAAGTACATTTTTTGGTACTAAAAGTACATTTGGTACTAAAAGTACATTTTTTGGTACTAAAAGTACATTTTTTGGTACTAAAAGTACATTTTTTGGTACTAAAAGTACATTTTTTGGTACTAAAAGTACATTTTTTGGTACTAAAAATATATTTTTCACTATATTAATTATTATTTAAAAAAATAACAAATGTCAAATATGTTATTTTAGAAATATAGTTTCGTATCTTTAAAGTTTGTATGTATGCCTTGACTTCTATAACATGGGTTTCTACAACATAGCTCCCATTACTTCGTGTTTGACCTAACCTAACCCAACCTAACCTAAACTAATGTCTAACCTAACCTGACCTTACCTAACCTAACCTGTTAATGAAAAGTCGTGTAAATAGGATTGATAGTGATGATGACATTATCTAAATATATTTTTCATTAAAAAAAATCATAAATAAACTTCGACTTTTTTTTAAATGCATACCATAATTTTGTATATCCTTTATAACATGTATAACGCCCCTTTTTCATTGAAACATATGACCATGTTTTACAAGGTCAGAGTGTATTTAGTATATACTAAAAGTATATAATATAATTATTTAAATTATAGAGATGTAGTTTTATTATATTTATTATTTTATAAATTCATATTTTACGGTCTAGTCAATAATAAAACCTATTCTCATACAAAACCATAAAATCTATCTAAAAATGTTTTTTAATTTAAATAAAGTTATTTGTATTGAAATTCAAATTTGCATTCTTGTTACATTGTGATAAACTATTTAGCATAAAAAAACGAGATTGGTTACTCTGTTTTTCCAATAACATACAAGGTAATAGAGGATATATTTTAATTGAACTTTTCCATGCTAACGATCAATTTATCTAGAACTGCAATAATATGGGGTTAAAGTTTGAAAATTTCCCGTGCAGCGATACGTTCAATATGAAAGTTTTCCATAATAAATTATATTTTAACTAGCAATGAGGGCGGAAATATTTTACCATCATCCCCATCCGTTATGTTTTAATATATTCAGCATCGCCATAGGGATGGCAATAAAATTGATGGGTCCCCATTAAGATCTTGCACGGCAAACCGTGAGTGATATATGTATATCATTTTCACAAACATCTCTGAGAGAAAATCTTTTGCACGTTTTATTTTTTTATAATTTTTAAGGTAAAGTATACGTATTTTTTTTTTAAATTCTATGAAGCTCCTTTGGCAAACAAGCGACATGGTTATAAGTTAGCAAGCAAGCTGATGAAAGAGATTCTTTCAGAAAAAGTTTTTCAACATACAGCTCGGATTGAACCGCAGTTTATAGAATATGGAGGTTTTGCATTTTTTTTTTATTATAACAAACTTTATAACGAACAAAAAAGAAAAGCAAATACACCATAAAATCAGCTCTTCTTCGGTGAAAATGGGACATTGATGGCTGAAAGTTTTTTTCTGATTCACACTATCGTATGTGGAAAGAATGATAACTATTTTATATAATGCGATTTTCTGTATCCCGGTAATAACTCGTATAGCTTTGCAAAAATGTTTATATCATCGGATGTATTATTCGGCACATTATTGGATGTAATTTGGTTCTCGAATCTTCTCTTTAAATTAATTTGGCGTTACAATTCCAACTATAGAAAACGGATACTGTCATTCAACACCATCTTATATACCGTCATACTAGTTACCATAATCCGGGAAGAAAGCTTTCACCCGGCATTAGAAACGCTTTCAGTTGGCACACAATCTGCGAGCGCAATCCATCCCTCAATTTAACTTTTCAATAACCAAAATGACAATATTATCGTGTACCGTTCGTGCATTTCCATAATTTAAATAGAGACTTATTTTTCCATTTATTTCCGGAGAAAATTTAGATGAAGAAGGCGTATTCATGTATTCAGTCGCGGGCACGATCGCCTCGAGCTACCCAATTATCCTGAAATGAAGGAGACAGAAAGAAAACATTTACATACGTCTTCTGAGACAATTTATGACCCGGATTTCCGATGTTTACTGTCTAGTCCTTTTAAGATTGATAGATTTATAACGAATATTCGACTATCTTAATATATTATAAATTTAACATACTTTTTTAACATATTTTTTAAGTTTTCATTTGAAAAAAAATATATATTATATGCTTTCTTTATTCCTTTTGTTATTACTTTTCCATTATCGAATCAGTCCATTTTGAATGCAATTTAATAACCAATGAATGCAATTTAAACAATCATGAGCAAGTTAATAACATGTTGTCTATCCTAGATTGGACGTTTGATCATGATCTTGGAATATTGTTCTAAATTGAATAACTTGCCTCAGATTTATTTTTTTATTGAGATCCTTATTTTATATATAAAATATAACGTTGATTATGATTTTGGTTTCTATAATAAGTTTATTGTCAGTTCAAATCGTATATTTCGACTAAGTAGTGATCACGTAGTATTAAATAAAAATTGCAATAATTTTATATATATTATTTAAAAAAATACTAAATCCTTCAAAACACTATCAATGCTTTTAAGTTTCATGTAGATAACTGCTTATAAATAGGGCTTTTCATATTATTTCAAGTATTCCAACCGCTGAAAAATGTATGATACATATTTTTCATAATTTTTAATATTTATTTTATAAAACCTTTCCTTTCCGCCTATTTTTCATCGAATCTATCTACTCTCATCATTTCTAAAATATTTTTTGGGCTAATACATCTGGCATAAAGTGAAAGTAGAAATAAATATTAATAAACATTGTCTTGTATATTATATTAAAATGTTTATCGTGGATCAAATATTTTAAAATAATTTTATAATTGTATTGTCGTGTGGGAAATGTCTTCTCTTCTCTATATTTTTGTCTAATCTTCATTATAATAATAATATTATTTTAATATATTATAAAAATATTCGTAGATTTTAATATAAAAATAAGCTTAAAATCAATAGGATATCATAATAGGAAAGTCCTTGTTTAAATATTGTATTGTAAAATTTTTAATCCAATTGTTCTAATTAAAAAAGTAGTACATTGAAAAACATTTTAGATAAAATCGGAAGAAATAATCTAATTTACACTGCACAAGTATTTTAATAAAAATGCTTATGTAAATGTAATTAAAATGATGGTGATTTAAAAACATTACATCTGAATATGAAATAAACAGATAACCAATATTATCCTGATGTATGATATATACGTTTCAGTTTTATTAATTTTCTATTAGTTGGACGGTGCAAGACTTTACATTGGTAAAAATATTCCAATCAAAAATGATTTATATATGTTATTAAACATGTATTACTTAGTCAGTACAATAATATATGAGCCGCAACAAGTTATCCTCAGTGCTAATGACGCCCTGTAATTCTTTTCATTGTCGACATTATTCTTTTGTAAATACGCTGAAAAGCGGAATTTTCAATTATATCGAAAGTGGCGTTGTATGCTGGGTACTTTACGAGACGGTCCGCGTTATCTCCCCACTCTATCTAGGTCATATTCCCATCTAGTAGATTTATTTTTACGTCCACATTGCTCGCCGGCCAGCAGACACGGGGATGGGTAGCGACGTTCCAATACCTAGAGGCTGTATGCCACTTTTCACGTCATAAATAACATCGTTATCGCTCGGGTGATACCCGGGCCGAGTGAGACTCCGAAGAGTTACACGGATTAGCGAAGCTCCCGTAATTTGTTAGGGCTCTCTGGATGGATTCTGATGGAGGATCATTAATTATTAGAGGATTGCCATATTTGCTAGTTGCCATAACCCGTCGTGTACAACAACGATCGATGCGTTTGACGTACGGCCGCCGCAGTGGTAATGGCGGACGCGATCGTGAGCTATTGGCGGTGGCGGCCATTTTGTGTTTTTCAATGGTGTTCTCTATCCGGTGTCTGAATATCAATAGGTGTTTAATCGGCACCTAAAAGTGTTTGTGACAGTTTTATAGATTCATATATTTTTTTTAAACGGCAACTCCGAATGGATTGAAAATATATTGCAGTTAAAAAACGAATATATAAAGTAAACGAAAATGCTGTGGATAATTTTAATAGATGCATTTAATTTTTATGGGTCATTTTATGTATCTTAATGCAACGACTGCCACAAAAAAATGTCAAAGGCAGTGTCAGAGTTGGTTAAAACAAATTCGAACCAGAAATTTTGTTGTAAAAAATAAACCTCGAATAAATGAGTATGAAAGTAGTGAAGTTGAAATAAATTCGGCTAAATTTATTCTACAAATAGCAGATTAATTTGACACTATTGGTCTAGACCAGGGGTTCTCAAGTGCGGCCACGGTGGCCGCATGCGGCCACCAGAGGATTTTGC